>OX421970.1:50472869-50525369 GCA_949128135.1 Parasteatoda lunata
TATATATAAATTATATACTATTATTTGTTTATTATTAACTTAAGAATTTTAAGAATTAAAATCATAAAAATGCATCTAATTAATCCATAACATATATATATAGATTATATAACAAATCTAATTAAAATACTCATATTAAAAAAAATTCTAATGCTAAATAATCTTTGTACGCCTCGGTATTTACAAAAGAAACAAAACTAGTTAGTTAATAAATCAGAAACTTAGTATTATTCATATTTTGTAGTCATGTAGAAAATATAGTTTAAGAAAAGAATCTGTAAAATTTAATTTAATTAAAAATTTTAATTGGAATTCCCTTTATTTTGCTGGAAATTGTGTTGATATTTATTCCTTTTAAGTTTCGTTTTCTTCAGTATTTTAAATACTTCCATTACAAAATTTCCAAATACTTCATTGAAAAATGCATTATTTAAAAAAAATAAATTAGTAAAATAATAATCAATTGGAATTTTGACAGAGAAATTTAATCTGAGTTTTATTAACACTTTAAGCTTTTTTAAATAGTTTGTATTATGTTGAATTTACAGAAATAAAAAATGAAATTTAATTAAATATTTTAAATCTTTTTACTAAGCTCTTATATTTAAGAAAGAATATTCCTTTGAAATTGACATATAAAACTTATTAAAACATTTTTTTTGAATGACATTAAAATATTCTTAAGAATAATTAAAAGATTTGACAAAAACACAAACTTTTTTAAGTTTTGGTATTAATTTATGGCTTTTAATTTAAAAATTTTAACAGAATAAAAATTAGGTTGCGCTTTATTAGTTTAAACTGTGCATATGGTTATAAAGGTTCAATTCTTTTAATTTCTTAAATAATTATATTTGGCAGCTTTATCTTCTATTTAAAATTGTGTACAAGGTGGTACAGGGAAACGTTAGTTTAAAAACAGGGAGTTTTTAAACGTTAGTACAGTTAACACTGCAGCATCAGCAGTTTTTCGGATTCTATATATAATTTTTAGATTGCGTTGCTATTTAGCAATCAATTCGAGTTTTGACAGAGTTAAATACTTCCTTGGGGCGAGCATTAGGCTCAGCGTTGTAGCTGCGAACAAAAA
The DNA here is from genome assembly GCA_949128135.1 of Parasteatoda lunata. Lineage (NCBI taxonomy): Eukaryota > Metazoa > Arthropoda > Arachnida > Araneae > Theridiidae > Parasteatoda > Parasteatoda lunata. Next base: position 50,473,960 of record OX421970.1, read on the forward strand.
CTATCTGCTAGGATCTGTTCCATTGTCTCGTGATATTACAAGATGGATGCGTGTTTTTGAAGAAGCTGGTTCATTCTGAAAAAAAAATTCTGAATCTTAATATTGAAAATATGTGATTTCAAGAAGACCGAGCCCCATCACTCAATAGCCGATAATCAATACCAGCTGTTTGCAATTTGTTTGGAATGAGTGTCATTTCACGTAACAATAGCATACCCAGTCCTTCATCTATTTGATCTTAGGATTTGCAATTTTTACCTGTTAGCATATATCTGAACTGCAATGTTTTCCATACGTCCTGTGAGTTGAAACATTTTTTTCATTTTCAACGGTCAGACAAAAAGTTAAGAAAAATGTTTAAATATATATATATAGAAACTTATTGCAGACAGTAGTGCTAGGAACATTAAGTCTTAAATCGTTGCTGAATGAGTGATCTTGCCTCCCAATACCTCGACTCTTTTGTTTAACCTCTATGTATCCACCAACGGAGCAGTCCATTACTTCTTCAGATTCACAAAGTGAACAAGTGGGATCGGATAAAATGCCTACAGGGAGGGGACTGTTGAACAAGGCAATTCTGAGTTGTAGACTGACGAAAAGAGGCAAATGCACTGCATCTTGGTTTATTGAGAATAAGAGAAGGACTTGAACTCCTCCAGGCCTGATCGAGTCTGAAGGTCTCCTGAAGTATTAGATGTATATCGTTTTTTTTTTAATCCTTTTTTTTACAATATAATAATAGTTTTTTTTAATAATATAATAATAGTTTAATAATATTGTTTCTTAACAGTTTAATCCTCCAATAAGAGTGAGTTGAAACATATTATTGAAAATAAAATCATCGCTATTCCACCAAGCATCCCTAATCGCCGCAACAGGTTGAATCTGAAAAACAGCAAATCTTTACGAATCAAAGAAAATATTTTTGCCTTTTTTTTTACCCTTTAGAAACATAAATGATACACTTTATCTATGCACTTTCGTTAATAAAAAAAGGATTTTTGTGTATGTGTGCTTATTTTCGGGTATGTATGTGTGCTTATTTTTTCAGCTTTACCTTACTTTAAATATTGTTCCACAAAACAAAAGCAGTAAATTTTAAATTTATTTTGAAAGAAAGCACCACCATCTGGGAAACTTAATAGAGAAATTCCTGAATCAAGACAATATTTCAGATTTAAAGACAATATTTCAGATTTAAGGACAATATTTCAGATAAACGGTGTTAACGAATTCTTTTCAATAATAATCTCGCATAAATAACTTAATAAGCTTTCAAATTTACTTAAAGGCGCCTTTAACATGGTATTTTCCCCCTTTAAGATGTTATACATTGCCCACAGCTAACAAAACGAAGAAACAAATTCTGATAAAATTGCCGAAATGTATGGTAATGGCATTTCTGTAAAAAAAAACATCGTAATTCTGGTAACGGCTGACTGCTTATTCCTAAAGGAATTTCAAGTAGTCTAGAATGAAGTGACTTTATAAAAAATATTTTTAAAAAATCAGAAAATTGCACATCAATTGAGGACAGCCTGAAATAGCTTAAACCCGTTGTTTTCTCTTGTATGACTACATAATTACATTCTGTAAATTCATTCTAGCATAAAATTAATTTTTTTTCAGAATAATTTAATCTTTTTTTTAAAGTATCTGTTTATCAATCTATTAATTTTCGAGCATATTTTTAAAACATTTCTTTTTTAAATGCACGTAAATGACTATGACAATTTAGTGTTAAAACTTTTTGGTAAAAATATATATATATTTTTTTTAATCCTAACAAAACGAATGACGTTGATATTAAAAATTTAGTTTTTTAAATATTTGGGAATTTAGAAAAAGTGAAATATAATACAGATTACATTAAAAATAGTGCTTGATCATTAAGAAAGTTGTCTGATAACGTTATTGAGTTTTGAACATATTTCTATAGCATTTAGTTTCAAGTTGTAAATCTATAATTGCTATCTAAAGAATATTAAATAGGAATTTATGTTACAGTTTTAAGGAAACACTGAATACATTGAGCCGTATATATCAATTAATCGTAAGCATGGTACTGTAAAGAGGTCTTTTGGGTAATAAGAGTTCTTAATGGGTGAATACCACTGATTTATATTCCTAATACAAGACGTTATCTCTGCGTAAAATGTGACAATGAATTAAATGAATAGTCATTTTGAAATGCATTATTGCAATTTTATATTCTCTCTGCATACAATATTTTCAAGTTTATAAACTGTTAAATTTGTTATGAAAACAAATTGTTAATAATAAATAATGTAAAGTATGCAATTAATGTACAGTTGAAATTATCACATTATTATCTGCAAGTTTTACTTGCAGATTTTCATTTATAGTATAACAATGGCAAAATAATGTCTAAATTATACCTACTTAGGCTAATTGATTAAATTTTTTTACGCTTCATAAAATCATTTTAAAAATTAATTTTAATTGAAATTTTAATGTTAAGTTTTTACATCTTAAATATATATGAATATATATATATATGAATATGGTAAAATAATAATTAAATAAATAGTTATTTAGACATTTTTTTCGAGAAATTTAAACAATGTTCTTTACTCAATTTAAATACACATTTTTATTGATTGCAAAAGCTATGTAAAATCTACATAAAATAATTATGTTTTTGTAAATAGTTTAAGGTTGATTGATAACTTCAGATTAACAAATATTCTATAATGTATTACCATAAAACATAGTTGCAGTTCTGCAGAATTTAGTTTGAAACATTCATATTTCGGTCGTTATTTTTGAAAAAAAAATGTAATTTAAGTAAATAAATATTAATTGATATTTCATGTGAAGTTCAGGAAAATATTTTAGTAAAAACGATGTTTGTAAGCACAGAAAAAATACGTTTTTTTTATTTACTAAGAAAAAATAGATTTTTAACAGTACTTTTCAATCAGATCGAATTCTTCTAAAATCAATCAGACAACTTACAAAAAAAAAAAAAAAAAAAAAAAAAAAATGAAATATATCTTTTCCGTTCATTCAAACTTTCTATTTTCTTCCTTTTTATTGTGCTCGAAATCGAAATTGTTCGACAATTCTTTATTTTTCTATTATTGTTTTGGATAAACTGAAACGTAAAAAAGATATAGAGTCTGTGAGAAATGAGATTGGAGATTTTCCAGATTAACCGATGGCACTGATAAAACTATCTAGGAGGGACAAGTGCTTTTAAACAATTTCAATTTCGTGCATTTCTAATACTCTATTAAAATGCTTCAAAACTTAGACTCTTCTCGCTTTTAAATAGAGAAAACATTACCAAAAAGTATTATTAAAATGTTAAAGTCTAATACAAAAGTGTTTCAATGTATACGAAATATGCCGTTGTTTTATCAGGACATCATTGAAGAACTTATGCCACAAAAGTATCAAAATATTATTCTGATGTATAAAAAATAATTAAGTTAATAATTTGTAATTTTCCACAATTATTTTCAAAAATTGTTCTGCACTCAGAAGATTTCCGGATCAAATTATGTGTCCACTCCGGTTGCCATCACTTTTTACCGTAAAATCAATTTTTACTGGAACATATTACGGAACAAAAAATAAAAAATTTCTTAATTTTTATAGTAATAAATAACGTAATATCACTGAATCACATTAATTAAATAAATAATAGCGTATAAATTACGGTATGATGTTTTATGGTTAAAATCGATTTACGATAAAATTGCTTTTACGGATGATGCATCCAAACCATAATTTGATTCGGAATTTTCTGTTACTAGTACGAAAATAAGTTCAGGTTTAGGAAATGTGTAACGTCACACATTTAAATAGTAAATAAACTTTCACGTATCAGTTCTGTTGAAGAGCATAGTGTGCAGTCAAGTTATTATTAAATTAAATTAAGATTTCATTAAGTAATGATACATGTTACATTTATAGTTTATATTTAATTCTTATAGATAAAAGTATAAAAGTAACTTATTATGTACAATACACTGATACAACAATAATATTCGAAATTATTATTATATTAAATAAACGTATAACCGGCTTATTAGTCAACCTTTCAAACCCCCAAAATTTTATGAAAATCAAAGGGTTAGTTGGTAACAAAGTTGGACCATCTTCGATTGTGAATAATTGATGCATTATAAACAATAAGGTAAATATGAATAAATCTATATAAATTTACTTCTTTCTATGAGTTTTTTTAGCATGTTATATTCAATTAGTTTTGCTTTTCTCTTATCATATTTTCCTCATATATCAACGAATTACGTTCAGAAAAAAAATTAAATATCAGAAAAGTCAGGATAATTTATTCAAGAATATTTCCAAAAAAAAATTAAAACAATTAAAATGTTTTAACCATAAAGCTACAAATTTAGTGAATACAGAACACCATCTGAGCTGGATTCAATAATGTTTGCAGTATCGTCACACGAATTCCACTCTCACAATTCCTTCATCCTCATTTACTGAGTTCCACAGAAAATAGTCTTCACCCTCATCCAAAGAATTGAAAATTCCACACTTTTTAAAAGATTTTAGAATAACATTTGAATCCACACCTCGCCATGTGTCTCGCTTTATTTGAGATATGATGTCTATATGAAAATAGTCAATTTATGGACGGCGGTTGACTTGTACACCCGACATAGTAGAATTTTTCTATTTCATTATAAAAAAATAAGAAGTCGACTTATACAATGACTAATGACATATACAAGGACTGAGTTCGGGATAGCCTGGTCGGTAGGGCACTGGGCCCGTGTCCAAGAGTTCGTGGGCTCGATCTCACGAACTCTGAAAACTCCCCGTGTAGTAAATGGTGACTGATGCACATTAAATCTGTCGAGTCGCAAAGTCCTCCATGTTCCCATAACAAATCAATACCTCTGGGGGGGGGTACTGATCCAGAAGTTTCCTTGTCTTCTGGTTTGGTTCAAAATTACAAGGCTACGGAGTTGGACATTAGTAGTCGTAAACCAAAAAATTGGGTAGGCTGTTCAACGACCGATATAAAAAAAAAATATATATATAAGGACTAATACATTAATAATAATAAAAAAAATAGCATAGATTTTTTATCATTTAAGGGAATTTGGTAGGGCATATAACAATAATGCTAAAACTAATCTTTTTCGGTGTACCTTTTTTTAGTATCTGAACAAATTTTCATATACATGTTTAAGCTGTAATAACTGTTAATACATATCTTTGACATAATATTTTTAAAAAGTTATAAACTGAGAACTTTTAATTTTTAAGAAGTTTCATGATTTTTGAGTAAAAATCTTTCTTAACTCAAGAACTATTCCTATTAAAGGTTAAAACATTATCACAGTATACAACTGATATATTCTCAAATATCCCCAAAAAATTTTAAAGCGATAAGTAGTTTCTTAGAAAAAGTACATCAAAGAAAGCTAAGTTTTAGCATTATTGATATATGCCCTACCGACTCCCTTTAAACAGTTTTAGAAAAATGTATTAGCCAAACAAAATTAGTTCAAAAATTTAACTGTAGAGTAAGGATAATTAATAAAGCTAATCAGTCACATTATAACGCAATAACATCCATTTTTAGCATTAAATAAAAATGATTCTTTTTAAGGCATTTTTTTTTTTTTTTTCAGTTTAAAGACTTTCAAAATTTTCAAAAATCATTACTTGCAGTATAATTTGTTTGTATAAAATAGAAAAAAAAATTAGATTTGAAATAAAAATACGTTTTATACACTTAACCAGTTTCTCCTAGAACTAGAAAAATAATTAATCCGCCATTTTAACCCAAGAGTGCGTAAACACACAAATTCAATAAATGCTTTTCTACTAGCACTTAAAAATAAAATTAGGGAAAAATAAATTTTAAGTTATTTTAAGAGGTTCGGAAAACGTCGATAAAATATTAGCATTTCAATTGGCGTAAACACTTTCGATTGAGAAATTTTCAAAATATACTATAGTTTTTTAAGTGGAAACAGTTCTTGACAAATTCTACTTTTTGAAAATGTATAATTATTCCACTTGGGATTAAATGTAAAATTTTATTATGGATAAAAGCTGCAAGTTCTGCAAATAAAATAAAAATAAAACAAATACCCTAAAAAAAACTAGTATTCAACTAAATTGTTTATTCATCGATTTGGTCAAAGTTGCAAACATATACAATTTTATTTATTAATAAAAATGCATTCTTTTTGATCCACAATTTATGCATATTTCAAAGAAAATAACACCATATTATATAAAATTTCTGTACTTTACCTAAAAAGAGTTAATAAATGTATTAAAATTATAATGCTTCTGAATAATTAAATAAATGAATTCATTATTTACCTACAATTAATTTGCAAATAAAGTTATAATTCAATAGAAACGCTAAGCCTAGAAACTTATTTCCACCGCTAAAAATAGAACTTCATATCAAAAGCAAATTCGCAGTTCTAAGGCTAAAATAAAACCAACTAAAACATTCATGGGTGACACTTTCGTAGCAGAAAGAATGCAGGAAAATCAAGTAAAACTCTGGAGATAACGACGCCAAATTCCCAACCACTAATGAACATCCGACTGATACCATTCTGCAAAGGAAAATTTCAGCGCCAAAATCTCATCACCAGCCCAGTCACTCGGAAGAGGGTAGAAAAAAAATCCCAAACACGCCAAAAATTAGAAAAGAAGAAAAAAAAGAGAACTAACACTGTGTGTCATCATAATTAATTAAAGCATCGTGCAAAATTAACTTAAGTCTCGCGTTAAAAATAGTTCCAAAAGTTCGTTAAAAGTCCTAATGACACGCTATCCTCAAATTGTTTTATTTGTCGCTTACAATGGCTCGAGTAACGAGAAAAGCCTGAAATTAAATCAAGACATAAAAAGATCGCGCCACATTCCTGGCCTTCACATTTGTTTAATGCTTGCTCCATTTTAATGAACTATTTGCAAATGCCCGTCAAACCGTCGTGCTGTTGAGATAAATGGATCTGACTTGCGTCAAACAATGATATTTAGAATTCTAAAAAAAAAAGTGCTACATATTTTTTTTTTATACTGAAGTGGCAAATATGAAAAATTGTGAAGAAGAATTAGCGACGTTAAAAAGTTTATCACTCTGTTATTTATTGTTAGCTCACAAATTAAAATAAAATATATCGTATCACGCTTCGAGTTGCTTTCAGTTTTATTGTAAAGAAAAAAAAACAATAGTGTACGAAATAAAACACAGGAATTTTTACTGTTTTTCAAATGTCATCAAAAAATGATATTTTGAATTCTATATACTGTTCTACACAATTCATTTCTTATATGTTACAGGTTTTTTCTTATCCTTTAGTGATAAATATGAAAGATTATGTAAAATAGTCACCGACGTTTAAAAGTTTATTACACTATTACTCATTGTCAGATTGATATAAAATTTTTCTTAATGTGCGAAGAATTGCTTTTTGTTCTATTGAAAGGTCAGATATAGTGTTGAGGTTAATACGAGCAGGTAAATCAAATGTTTTGGGCTAGAAATATTTATCGAAAATGGTCATTGCGGAACATTCTGTATACTATGTTTTTGTTAGTTTTAATAATTTCCTAATAGTAAATTCTATTTAAGTATTTAAAATTTAAATGTTTTAATAAATATCTCAATGTATATAATGTATGATCATTACGGATAATTCCGTTTAATATGTTATTCTTTAGCTTTAATAAATATCTAATAATAAATTTTACTTAAATAATTTAAATTTAAATGTTTTAATAAACATATCAATTTTTTAAAAAAGTCAGTTTTTAGTATAATTTTATTGAATCACTTTTTAGTACGTTAGGATAAAATCTTGTAATAAACATTTCGACCACTGCATATTCAATAAAAACATAAGTTTCGATCCTTTCCTGGCTGCTGCAATATACATTAATCGTTCAAAACTGAACTATAGCTTTTCTAGGAACCAAAAGTTTCTGCCATTCAGAGAGGAATTCAAGCATAATTTATCGCAGCCAAAGGATTTTTTTATCATTTGAAATTTCGATTACTTTCTGACTCCGTAGCCTTGTAATTATGAATCCAGCATTGAGAGAAACTACCCTCAGTGTAGGACATTTTAATGGAACTAAATCGCATTTGCATTACATGGAAAGAAAAACCATGTAAACCAGAAAGCAAGGGGACACTAACCCATAAATCCGTTTACCCCTGAAGATATACCCACTGTGATCGGTGCGAGCCGGGTGCAAAATTGATATCGGCCAGCCATCACTGTGATTCGAACCTGGGACACCTCATTGGGAGGCGAGCGTTCTATTGCGTGAGCTACCAAGACTTGATTGCTTATTATTTACTTTTTTTAAATTTTCTTATTATTTACTTATAAACTATAACTAAGCCTTGTCATTTTAAGTAATAAATTCTTAAATCTTCGTATGGGTATGCGTGCTTCGTATTTTCAGTGTATGGGAAAAATACAAATTTTAAGTTTTTCAATTTATTTTGTAACATAAATACATACTTGGATTGTTTATTACTTGCGTCTCTTGCATTGCATACTTATAAAATGCATTTAAGTTTTGCTCTCTAACTAGTTAGGTAAGAATAAATCCGCCAACCATTGAGATCAGAGCTAACGTTTGTTATTGTTTGGATCAGAGTATAATCATCTTAACCAAACCTTCGAATAGTACTTTTCCCGGCGGATGCGTATTTGTCCAAATTATTGGAGCGAAAAAGAAATAGGGAAACCCTTTTTTTTTTCCTTGGACTGATGCGATTGCTCCTGATTAACGGACTCTACCTTTCTTAAGAGGACTTAGTTTCGGTCCTCCTACTCTCATCCAGGTTTTCCTTTTCCAGGCAGTTAATTCTATGGGATATATTGACTCGAAAGCTCTAGGTTAAATAAAGGCGAAACGGGTATTTATTGGTTTTATTCGTAGAAGAAGAGTTTCAGGTGTACATAACGAATTACTTTAGAATCTTAAATCATAACTTTTATATTTTGATTGAGAGCTGAAATTATGATAATTATAACGTTGCTAATCCAATGCATCTAATGAAAATAAAAAAAAATAAAAAACTCATATTGAATTTCAATAATCGAAGGTACGGTTAAAAATTCCGTGTCAAATCACGGTAAAATATCACCGGTAGTTTGTGTGCATCATCCGAAAAATCAATTTTTACCGTAAAATACTATACCGTATTTTTTATTTATTTAATTAAAGCGAGTCAGTGATTTTACGGTAGATATTACTGTAAAAATTATGATGTATAAGATTTCTGTTCCGGAAAAAAATGGAATTTATCTTGAAAGATTGATGAAATAGCAATAAAAAGTACCTGCACCCTGAGTGCTGGTACCGAAATTTGATTTGATATTTTCCACAGTGTACTTCGTAGTTGGATATACATTTAAATAAGCACTAAATATCACATTGTTATAAATGTTGAAGCGTGTTGACTTTACCACTTTCTGAGATTTTAAAATAATGATAAATTGAACAATACAATGCAAGTAAGTCTTTCTTAAATCTCATTACAGGATTCTATAGTTTAACTTGGACGCATATAACTTTCAATTTACTACCATATTAAGGCTTAAATTTCTACCTAATAAAGGTTTCAGTTTACTTCCTCGTAATGATTTAAGGTTTTATTATTATGATATAACATTGAACTGACATTTCTAAAAGTGCAATAACAGCTAACATATATGCACTTCGTATGTGTTCTACTTTTTACATATGTGTTCTACAACTCTTAACTACATTTTTAATTTTAGTCAAAAATATTTTCCTTACAATTGGTGACGTCACCGCAGGTAAATCATGATATTTGTTGATTCAGAAGACAGAAGCCGTCACTTAGAGGTATCCAATTATATATGATTTAAATCACATGTTTAGGCATAATAACTTCATTTCTTCTCGAGTGGCAAGTACCCTATTGACTTTGCATCAACTTTCGTTAAAGTTGCGGTTTTTCACCATCATCACACTTATAGTACTCGGTGTTGTTTTTCATAACAAATTCTATCGGAAATGAATTTATCATGATTTGTTTAATGTGCTCCCTTCAGTTTTCCTCTTTAATTTTACTTTCTCTGTGCGAGCTATAAGCTGCATGATTTGATTACTTTCGAAATTCAACGCCAGACCTTTCTAAAATATTTTGGAAATGAGCAAACACTGAGAAGAAAAAAACTACAGACAAAACAACCAGAATATAGTAAAAATTACCGTGTACTGGCTCTATAAGAACATCAAAAAGATCGATAATTTTTACCGAAAAGCTTTGGTAATGATTTTGGCAACACTATCAATAAAATATAGTTTAATAATGCGTAATAAAATTTAGTAATTGCTGTAAAATTCGATAATTTTATCATGATTGTGCAATTGATGTCATGTTACTGTTTTTTTTAAATACACAAAATAGCAAAATAAAAGGAAGGAATTTTTGTGAAAAGATTACTGTCGTTAATTGATGAGAATTCCATAAAAAATTAGATAACGAATTATTTTTGCATTTAAGAGGAACTAGATTTTTAATGCTTGTAGAAAAAAGTCCGAGTCTTGTCCACATCGTATTTGTCTGGATTTGTATGGATACTGGTAAGATTCAGTTTGATTAAAAGGTCAGTTGATTATTTTTATTTTTATTGTTTTATCAATACATCTTCTTTACTAACTAACTAACAGTATAACCAGCTGTTATATCAGATGTAAAAAATCTTTTTAGCCCTTAATAACATGAAATAATAATTGTCATCGTACTGTTTTGGGCATTCGAATACGACAGAAGTGTAATAATATACAAAGAAAGTCCAGATAAATAAATAATTATTCTTTATTATTATGTTTTTGATGTTTTGATTTCATTTTTAATTTTTCATGACTCAATATTAAAGGCTTAAAACCGAAAGTTTTGTTGCTTTATATTCTATACATGTAAGCATGAATTTCTGTCTGTGTGTGTCCTTCATAGACTCCTAAACATTCCGAGCGAAAGCGAGGAAATTTGGCATAGAGATAGTTTGAAGCATGAAGAAGGTCGCCGGCGACATTAGAACATTCCATGAGGAACCATTCCTAGCAGTATGAGCCAAAAACAAAATGGAATTTTCTAATTGGCTAAGCGTCAGCCATTGTTTTAAATTTGACTGTAGCCGATTCAATTTTTCAAGTATGTCAATGATTTTTTTCTACTGCCCACCTGGAGAATGACCTTTTGTCATACAGGCATCTGAAGGGCAGATTTGTTGGTCACTCTTTCAGTCGCACTATATTAGGTGGGCCAGCGTTGCTCCCAAAAAAAGAACATATTCTACAAAGAATGAAAGAACATCCATGCCTTTCCCAAGACTCAAACCCAAAACCTTTCTGATGCAAGGCCAGTTCCCTGACCCTTACACACGGCGGTCGGCATATTTTAAAGATAACATCAGTGATATTTGTAGCTTATATATTTATTTTAGTAAAAAAAGACAACGTCCAACGTGGACAACGTGGACAACGTCCCCAAACTCTTTTCTTAAAATATTTCTTAAAGTTACCGGATACCACGTATTTTTAATATAGTTATTCTTTTAAATTGTATTTCAAAAATATTAATTATCTAAAATTAACAGTACTTGAAATGAAGAAAAAAAAGAGTTATGTATTCAAAGGTTAAATTAATAAGAAAGTGGTATCAATTCGTTTATACGTTTAAATCGGGTTGTATCAAACCAGCAGTAATATGGTGCAAATTCGCTGCTAACATTCTGAGGTATTCCATTTTATTTTATTTTATAACCGTCGTTGAACAGCCGACCCAATTTTGAGTTTACAACTACTAATGCTCAACTCCGTAGCCCTGTGATTTTGAACCCAATCCAGAATAGACAAGGGAACTCTTGGATCAAATATGAAGTGAAATTCGGCTTCGTGAAGGACTTTTTGTAGGAACTAACCGTTATGAAATTTTTTCTTTGTGACATACTTTAAATGTGACATACTCTTTCGGACATACTCAGACAAATCTGAGCCATTTATTCAGATAAAACGATTTTTACATAAATATAATATTATTATAATGTCTCTCCAAAATGTATTTATAGAGATTTCATACTATAAGATTATATTTTAGTATAAAAAACAAAAATAAAAAAATTTAATCAAAATTCGTAAATTGAAAAAATCGGGAAAAATTTAAAATTGGTATTTTGTCATTTAAAGTATGTCAAAGAAAAAATTTCATGTTCACGATTTTTTCTTGCCTTTTTAGGGTGTAAAATAGAAGAAAATTCATGTAGAAATAGTGTGCCCCCCCCCCAGAATTGTTTTTTTTTTTTGGCCGCCTAATTGGCGTTTATTTGTAGAATTGCTCATATGCCTTACCGGCTGCTCTTAAAAATAATACAATGTATGTACAATAAAGGTATTTGCCACACAAATGAAGGAAAATACATACTGTTTCCTCTTTTTCTAAATAAAAAAATATTTCTGAAAAAGTCTTAAAATTTCTTCTTCAATCTATTAAATTTAGTCTTCTAATTTAGAATAATTTCAAGAAACTCTAACAAAACAAATATTTTTCTATCATTTTTTTCCCAATTCTCCAAAACCTTAGTCTAAGTTTTTCATTGGATAAAATCCCAAGAACCACTTACCGGATGTCTTCTATTTCAGACATAAATTTTAAAATACGAAAGTCGTTATGGTCAGAAGTTCCTTTCGGTTCTTTTATTCCCATTTTAATATATGGAACTAATAAATTCTCCCTTAACCCGTCATTATTATCCTACTGTACAGCCCTCCTTAAGAGAAGAAAAAGAAAAGTTCGAATATTCGAATAAACCCCTTTCTATTCTTCTGTTCCACCTTTTTCAGACACTTGCTTTAATTTCGTCGAGAAAATTCATTTCCCACGCTTGATTTAAAATCCTAATGACCAGAGGGAATTGAGGAGGGTCCCGAGATTTATACTTTCAAGAAAAATCGAAATTCTAGAACATTATTCCTTAGTACCGTTTGCACGCACTGCCTTCAATAATTGTTTTTTCAGTTCGAATTTATAGCTTTGAAATTACACAGTCATTGGACAGTGAGGAACATTATCATATAATTTACGATAATTTGATAGTTTCGGTAGTTTGATTGCAATTGATTTCTTTCTGAGTCATAGAATTTGTAATATCGAGATTATTTAACTTTCATTTTAAAGTGCTTCAAGATAAAAGAGTCAACTCCATACAAAGTTGAAATATTTGAAAGTGATTATTAAAAGAGTACAGAGTGCTCCAAAAATGAGAAATAGTTTTCAGAAATAAAGAAAGATGGTGTATGGTTCGCTGCGTTCTATTTAGGAAACCAATTGTTTAATCTCACTATTCAAATTTTAAAATCCGCTTGTCAAACAATGTTGTCAAAATATGACGCTGTTGTCACAGTAAAAAATTATAAAATTGTTTTAAATAATAATTTAAGGTATTAATAAAACTTTCTTTAAAATTACATAGGTATTCTAAATTTGCTAGCAATTATTGAAATACTTTTATAAATTTTACGGGTTTATATAATGGGATTAAATAATGTTTGATTATGTTTATCTTAAAATTCTATATTCTAAACACATTTAATGTGAAATAATGTATAAAAATAAAACAGAATATGTATATGTATGTATGTACCTTATACAAATCCGCAATTCCAAACCGATCCACATTAAATTCGAACATACGGCAGATCTAACTGTCTACATTAAATCTCCCTCTGGCGACCTGTTTAGGCTCCACATCCAATAGAAAAGAATTATCCATAGGATTCGTTAAGTATTTTATAATCTGAGAGATTCGATAGTTTATAGTTTTATCAAAAATTATTATCATTGAACCCGATTTTACTAATTATTTATCCATAATTTTTTAAGCAAATTAACACAAGCAAGATCAACGTTCATAATTTTACATGACATCGGTGAATTTTTAAAGATCGATGAAATCACCAGCTTATTCTGCTATTTAAACGTGCATATAAGAATTCAAATAATTTATCGATGTTAAAGGGAATAAAAAATGAATAAATAAAATCGAAATAATTTTCAATTCATGGGAAAAGTTGTGATTGAATTAATTTTTACAATCGGATCAAAAAGTGTATACATAAATGCATGCATAAAATCCAAAATGTATACATAATATAAATATATATAATGAATATTAATAACTTAAACTTCTATTTTTTTTTATGTTTTGTTAAACTTAATGTTATAAATTGAAAAGGTAAAAGTAAAGGACATCAAGTTACTAAAGAAAAGTTTCGAAGTAAGTACGAATTCAGCAAGATAATTTTCTGCAAGGCTAAAAAATAATTGTGGTACTAAACATTGGTTCTAAAGAAAACAAATTTATGAAAATGTCAGTTCCATTGTTTGTAAAGTTTTCGAAGGCATTAGAAAATCACCTCAAAATGACGAGAACTGCATTCAAGTTTAAGCGGTGATAAATGCATAAGAAACTAACATTTTTTTCTTCAATTTTGAAAACTATTAAAATTTTTTAAGCCTTTTGAAGATTAAGATCTAGATCTCAGATTTTTACAGCCTCCCGAAATGAAGTAGTACCGTAATTATTTTCAAGAATTCACTTATATTTTACAACTTATTAAAAATTATTTCTATATTAGGTAGTTATCATAACAGAACTTATTACCGAAATTAAGCATCATTACAGTAACTAATATTTTGGCGATTTTGTACGGTTCCCTGCAAAGGGACCCTAAAATTGCCATGACAGTATTGAATAAATAAAAAATTTAAATCTGCATGCTAAATGACAATTATGTAGTATTAATAATATATATATGAGCCGCACACTGCGCTGTTTAATTAAATGCGATGAGCTATAAATGTAATAAATCTGTGCACACTGCGCAATAAATGCAAAATGCTATGAAATCATGTAATATTTTTTTTGAATTCCTTCTCTATTAAGCATTTTTAATAAAATCTGTTGTTTTTAGGTGTTTGCCTTAATTATTTAGAAGATAAAAAATACTGTGATAAAAGTTTTTTTCTTCTTTTTTTTTTAACATTCCCTTCCCCGATATGAAAGGGATAAATACTGAAAAATTGCTTTGTTGCGGTAAATTTTTGATTATCATGAATTGGCTTCGAACAAGAACACCATGCCATATGATACTGAAACCAGTTAATCTTAATTTGAATGGGATAAAATTCTAAAATAATCGTGTTTTCCTCAATCTAGTAACTTGCAGCCACTGTAAAGGGCAACAAATAAAAATAAACAATTGGTAACCATTTTATTTTTATTAATTACGTCGACATATGTCTTTTAGTATTATGTATGATTTCGTAAGACTGATCAATACCTGTTTATTGATGATTTTGTTTATTTTTAACCCGGATGAAGAAAGAGTATTCAGTTAGAGAAACAAAATTTATATAATAATAACATTAGTTATACAACATCTGACATACGCGATAATGCTTTATTTTTTTATTATTTTGAATCCAGTATTTAAGTTTTTTTATTGCAAAAGATGATTCGGTGTATTTGGTGGTAAATGAAAAAGAAAGCATAAAAATCAATTTTTAAGCTCACAAATTTACAAAGTTCAAGCTCACCAACAAAATCACTCAACGAATTCCAAACTGAAAATGCAAAATGGATAAAAAGTTTTGAGTCACAGAATCTTGCCAATTCTACTACTGTTAATTCCAAACTTTATCTCCATCTCAAACATCGCCAATATCTTAATATCAACCATGTTACTTACACTAGAATTAAGCCATTTGATATCTCATAATGACTGCTAAATAATTAGGTTCAAACTGCCTAACAAAATTATTATGTGGCCTTGAATGTATAAATTTTACAATTTAATAAATCGAATGTAATCCTTCAGCAATAAATCCTAAAATTAATTTTTAAATTAGCGAACTTAGTTGAAATAAATCATTGTCTAACGTTCAAGAAGATGTTGAAAAGTATCTGACTCAGCCAACTTATCTCTCCATAATAATAGATTCTAGAAAACATATTAGAACCAGCCCCAATCTATGTACCATTTTAGACTTTAAAACTACAGCATTTTCTTTAAAGGAAGACTACTATAGGAAAAGTTAAAATTTATAAAAATGTATATCTACAAATTTTATAATTTCAATGACGTAAAATATCCTCAGAATCATAGGCTAGAATCTCCTTGTCGTCCGTGGGAGGTTTTCGTGGTTTTCCTCACCATAGAACGCAAATGTGGGATAGTTCCAGCAGAGAGTTCTCTGTGAAGGCAAATTTCTCCCAAGGCTTGATCCAGGAGTCTCCCTGTCTCCTTGATTAGGTTCAAAATTACAAAGCTTCGGATTTGAACATTAGTAGTCGTTAGTAGTAGGTATATAATAAAATAAAATATAATTTCCATAAATATTATATGTTTCTTTAACAGATGCCCGTCGAATTCTGTATTAAAATTTTGTGAGATTTTCCAGATAAATATTTTCTTACATTCAATGTAAAAAAAAATATCAGCTGCTGCAAATTTATTAAATAAATTCCGGAAGAGCAGTCAAACTGCTTGTATACTTTATTTTAAGCAATAATAATGCGTAAATTTAAAAAAAAAAATTATATCGTCGACTGCCAAAATGTACACTGTTCGAAGTTTCATTCTAAAATTACGGTGAAATAGCAGGTAGCAGTCTGTTAATTCAATTAACCATAAAGTTTATTGTAAAGGATATTTGTTACTTTTACTGTTTTGAAACCGTTTACAACTAGTATGGTTAAAAAACCATAAATTCAGAATTATACAGTTTTTAACTATTTACAACTGGCAAGAAAATACTACACTTTTTTGGTTCAAGAAGTTTGTGGTGCTACCATTTACGCTTGAAAGAGAGTAACTTCTAATAGTCCAGGGTCAAAAATTGGAGAGCGCAGTACATTGTAATGGAAGGAGTGTAGGAAAACATCATGGTTTCAACGATGGGACTCGAACCTCCGTTCTCTTGGAGATTGGCAGACAAATCTTCTCGGCTATAATATGTACCCAGATTCCAGGAACACAGTAGGTTCATTTGGTGGGCAGAGTTGTAGCGATAAAATTCAGGTTGTTTAACCGTATTAGGTGAAAGCAGTTAGTAAATGGATTTTCTTATAGGTAACACTTTGAATACTATATTATGTATGGTTATTTGACTGTTTTGTTTAAATATGGAAAATAAAAATTAAATACATTTTTATTTTACCCTTTTTTCCGAGAGATTCCTAACAATGTATCTACATATTAAAATATTCACCAATATTTATAAATTCTGCAAACTTAATCACTAAAATTTTTCCTTTTAGCAAAAGACAATTTTTTTTTTTAAATTAGTGAAAATTATTCGTTGATGCAAATTAATCTCTGTAACTGAAAAAAAAATTTTTAAAAATTTTAATAACCACTCTGAGAAAAAGTATGTTTAAAACTACTCGAATATAGTAAAATTTATTGTTTTCTGGCTTTATGGCAACACCAAAAGTCTCAGTAATTTTTACCGCAGCGCTTTAGTAATGATTTTGGTAAAATTAACAATAAAATATGGTTTTATAATATGTGATAAAATTTGGTCAATTAAATAAAATTCGATGATTTTATCATACCTTATTCTGTAAAAAATTCCCTATCAAATTACAGTTAAAAATACAGGTACTCATGGTGCTGGTAATTTTTACCGCAAAATTCGTTTTTACTGGAACATGTTACGGAACAAATATTTTTATATATCGTAATTTTTAGAGTAATAATTACTCTGAAAACACTTAATAACTGTAATTAAATAATTATTACTGCAAAAATTACGGTTTAATAAATTATTGTAAATATGGATTTCAAGGTAACATGAATTTTACAAACAATGCACTGAAAGTGCCGGTACTTTATACAGTAATTTAATTCGGAATTTTTGAAAGTGTAAAAAATGGCATTAACATACTTTTCAGTTTTGTACTTTTACTAAATGTGTGGTGTTAAGACGTGCAATTTTGAAATCCAGAATGATAGGTATCATCTGAACGGAAAAAATATCAAATGAATGTTTTAACGGAAATGTCAGTGCTATACACTATGCAGTACGGTAATTTTAAAAGAAATTTTTTCCGTGCCGGAATTATCATTATATATTGTTTCGCCAAATTCCTTGCAACATTAGCGTAACAATACCGATATGACTAATCTTAACATTTTGCAGCTTTCGAAAATTGTGTAACTTTGACAAAGCTTTTCTCTATACAAAGACATACATATATTAACTAGTCTCATTAAAAAACTTATTTAAAAATAAAAGCTCTTTTTTTTATGTTTGATACATTTCATGTTGTAACAAAGTAGCTGTATTGAAAGATCGTATACTTTTCAAGACTAGAAACAATTAATTACTGAAATATGTAACATCCAAAAACTAATGGACAAAAATATTTTCTTAGAGCAACGAAACATCGAATTCCTTGTTGCATGAATGTAACATTATCGGGATGAATCATTTTCTTACGTTCAAGACGTTGTCGAGAATTATCTGATACTAATTACCAGACGCTAAAAATCTATCTTTCTAGACAAATAAATTCTGGAAGACAGATAAAAACCAGTCACAATCAATATAAGCACTTCATTCAAAATAAATGTACATTGTGAAGTCATTTTACTTGCTTAAGAGAAAACATTTTCTTCTTTAGCAAAACAATTTATCAACTAGCAGTTAACGTTTTATGTTTTTCTTATTTTTTTTCCTTCCCTTCTTTTATTCGGCAATTCGATAGAGACGCTACTGTTCAATCTAATTAATGTAGGGGGGTTTGAAAAAGAAATTTTTCTTTACCTGTTTGTCTTGTGAATGAAGTGTGCAAGAAAACGACTCTACTTTGCGTGCGCTATGCACTCTCTCTTTCTTCCTGTTTGCAAAACAGATTTACTCCAATTAAAAGAAACCCTGGGGAACAGAAGCAAATTAAATCCTGTCACGATGCGGTGTTCGATTCGAAGGAATTGAACAGTCAGAGAATGTTTCAAAAGAACTTTTATCATTCTACGTATTGCAAGATTTTGATTTATGGTAAGATTGCTAGTAAGAATTTCATTTTTGATTTGGATAATTAAAAACCCACAGTTAGAAGAAAATAATATAAATGAATAATAATGAAAACTATTACACTGTAAAAAATTGATACTCAAATGTCATGAAACTTTCGTCGATTTTGACGAAATCGATTCCTGATATATGCTCCGAGTGAGCATTTCGTCTAAGCGGTGGAATAACTAATGTCTCTTTTTTGAGGAAATGAATTTTGTCAATGGTAAAGAAATACTGTATCATTCTATCTTTCAAAAAAAGAAAATAAAAATAAACAAAACTTGCAGTGCTTAATGTATCTAACTTTTCTAACAATCAATTTATTGTGGGCATGATATAGCTAGGTCAATGTCTCCTTAATTGCACGAAAAAGACAAATAGAACAAAGAAATAAATTTCGCCCATGCCCAAAGCGGGATTTGAATCGGTATCTTCCTGGTTAGAGGCCATCTCCATGACCACCATGTAGTTCATTTGGCAAATTTTTTCATTTTATTTTCGATCGTCTAGTCTTCATCCTAGTTTTGTCATTTTAGTTATCAAATCTCCCACAATGCACTACGATAAGGTTTCGAGTTGAGGAAACAATTCATCATGTATTTAAGAATTCCGGTTCGTCACAAATCACGTATTTAGTGACAAAATAATCCTCAAAATCAACGAGACATAACTCATGAATTGCTGAATCGTCAAAAGTAAGAATTTTATTTCTTACTTTTGAGTGCAAGAATGCTATTCTAAAAATATTCATTTTATTGTTAAGACCAAAAATTAATTTTTTTTGCCATAAAATTTATACTGATATTATTTTTCGTACATCACGCTAATATTTTCATGATCTGTTTGTTTCACACTTAGCGTTGTTTTAAGGCAACCTAAAATATTATTGTGATTTCAGCATTGGTTGATTATGATTAATGGTTAAGTGTTTAAAGTGCAGCTCATTGTTATTCCCTCAAATTAAAAAATTACAATTTGAAGAAAATATATTTTTTGAATACTATGCTATGTGAATATAATCAATAAGAGTTATTATTTATTTTTTAAGGTAGGAATCAAACTTAAATTGTCTTAATAATTTGAGTTTAATAGAAAAGAATACGTTATAATTTTTGTTGGGTTACGTCAAGAGTTGTATTAAATCTTTTAAACTTTGCTTTTGCATAAGGCAACATTAAATTCTCCCATGATTCTAGAATTGTATGATTTTGATTTGTAGTAACGATTTCAGAGTACATTCCTTTCTTTTATAATTAAAGTCCTTCAATTAGAAGAAAATATCTCATGTTAATATTATGGTATGTGAAAATTATTAAAAAAGTTATCCAAAAAATTTTATTTATTTTTTTTATTTAAGAATATATACAATATTTTTTTAAAACAAAAATTTTTTTAAAAAAAATTTAGGTATCTTAAAAAAAGGAATTCGTTATTTTTTTGTATCATTTCAAGATTTTGATTAACTGTTTCACTTAGAGTTGCTTTAAGGCAAAATAAAATTTCATAGACTAGTTTGTTATTGTTATTATCATTTTGGTTTTAGAACGGAATTTATTTGACACAGCAACGTTGTTTTAGTTATAATTATCGTATTACCCGTGGTTTCCATTCATAAAAACGTACAGGGAAACAATTTTTTAAGAAATTTACATTTAGATGTTAGTCAATAGAACTAGCAAAATGTACTTTTTCTTTTTTTTTTCTTAGATGCTGAGTTTCAGGATTTTTTTTTTTTTTCTTGATTTTTTTTGCAAAGCAAAATACAGGAAAGTAGCTTAAAGATATAATCTGCTATTTTTAAGAAGGAAATTAATTATGATAGAAATTGAAATGCAAAAACCAAATGAAAGGAAACTCAAACAAATTTTAAAAAGTACAAATAAATTGCTTTTATCCTTCTCCCCCTTCCCCTCAAAAAACTCATTGAGGAATAGAAATAACTAACTTGATTTTACTTGATTAAAAACTTTCATTTCAAAAAATATATAAATGGAAAATAACAGACGACAAGCACTTCAGGCACTAAAAAATAGGGCACCTATTTTCCAGACTTGGAGACATGAATATCACGTCTTATTCGCATCTAGCAAGTCTTGAAAATAGGCGCCTATTTTTGCGTTTGAAACATGTCGACTGCTATTTCCAATTTGCATATTTTTGAAGCGAATGAAATTTAATATCTTACCGATTCAGTTTCATAGGATAGGATTTAAATTGAGTTTGCTTAAGTGCTTATAGTTATTGAGTATCACTTGAGAACTCCCTAATTTACAAGCATTTTTGTTTCTTGGTGATTATTAGAATGTGGTATAAAAAATTAAAAGCTACTCTATAAAAAATATCCCAAACATTTTCATTATATTAACTCAAATTTGGTTCAAGAAATCGTGATTCTAATGGGATAAAAAATTATGTATCCATTTAAGCATCTGCTAAAATTTCAACTTCATATTTAAATACGTTACTTTTAACTTTTTGACTAATTTTTGTTATTTCAAAAACTGTTTAAGAGCTTTTTCTAAAGAAATCATTTAAGAGTAGTGCAAAAAGCTAATTCTTTGGATTTCAGCACAAATTTAAATAATTAATTTAGTTGCATATGGTGAATGGACACAATTTAATTTTACATAAAAATTATTGAAAAGAAAAGATTATTCATTAAAAAGTAAATTTAAATGATCGAAAGTATATATTACGTATTTTCCAAGTTAAATTACGGTAAAACGTTAACAGAATATGTTTAGCATATGTTGCTTATTAGGATTATATTATACTATTATTTTCTGTACTGGAACATCATTTCAAGTTTTTAGCCTTAAATTTTTATAATGTTCAAAATCAAAAACGTTGTAGAATCAGAGAATAATATTCAGAATTAACGGTAAATATTATAAGCAGATTCCTTATAATAAGGGATAAATAAATAATGTATAAGTAAACATCGTTATTATTTTAACACTGTAAAAAATTCTGGATCAAATTTGCGTGCCAAAACTTTTTACCGTGGAATTTTAAGGAACAAATAATCTTGTATATCGTAAATTTTACGGCAATATTTAATGAAGAATTACTGAATCACTGTAATTAATTAAATATCACTGTGAAAATTACGATATAAAATTTTATGGTAAAATATATATTGTGGATGTTGCAATAAGAGTTTCAATAATCTTTACCGTAATTTGATCTTCAATTTCTCATAGAGACTGACAGCCAAAGATATTTGGATCTTTCTTAATTAATGATCACATAATGTGATATAGCATAAAACACATTATAAAATTATAAAATATATAGCACATTATATATATAGCACATTATAAAATTTTCGCGGTTTTCATAGGATGATGCGACACTATCAGGATTTTTATTAAAAAAATTTTCTATATATATCTTAGACGATTTTATAAAACTTTGAAGTTATCTAACATTAACAATTATGTAATTTGTGCCGAGGTTATAGTGAAAATATTTAGAAGCTATTTATTATTTTAAAAAAATTCGAGACTAATTGATATTTTTTGTTGCAAACCAAAGTAAGTTCAGTAACCAGACTTTTTAAGTTCAGTTGATTTAAAATTTAAGAGACAGTATTACTCAAAAGTATTATGTCTATATCATTTAAATAATTGTATATGTTTTAACTATCTAATCAAAGATGAATATAATTTTCACACCATTCATAGAAAATAGTTTTACCATACATTTTTTAATGAAAAAGAAACTGTCAGGTGAGAACGATTTGACCCCAATTTAGTAGTTTAAACGTTAGTAGATACCATAAAATTGGGATATTTACTAGACATTTACTTAAGACATTTAATGTTATTTGGGACTCATTTCTGTGCCCAACCATGATTGAAAATTTCATCAAAAGAATGCAAAGATACCAGAATAGCCGAGGACGATATTTTCCAAATGTATTGGTTCATACCTAATTGTAAACGTAACGTACATTGAAACGTAAGTCTTATCGAGACACTAACTTTTGTATCCCGTCTAATAAATCTGCCGCCTGATTCTTAAACCAAATAGTAATATGTTCCTTCAACTTGCCATCATTTTCCAAGTGTTTTACACCAAGAAATTCCTTAAGATTTTGGAGACCAATGAAAGTCTGATAGCCCTATGTCAGGGCTGTAAGGTAGGTGATCCAGGTCTTTCCATTGACTACAATAAGCCGTCCAAATCATTCTTCGTCATGAACATTTGTTTTTTCTTCATTAAAAAGCCTATGCCATTCATGCACATTACATTCATTCATTATTTCTTCACCGTAAACTTCAACAGGCTGCCGGTGAAATACAGCAGGATTAAATTTCTTTGCATTTGAAAACTAAATAACTAAACGCACTTCACAATCGGTGGAATTACTGATTAGCATCGTGACAAACAAAGCAATATTACCAGACAAACTATGCCAGCAGAGACGTAAAACATAATGGCTGACATATATATGCATAGCAAAATAAAGTCAAAAATGATAAAAAGAAAAAGAGAAAAACGAAAGTTTTATTTACTGCGCATAAGCTGCACGTTGATAGAACACATAAAATAAGTTAAAAATATGAGAAAAACATGGAAAATATTACAGATTAATGAGAAGAGAAGAAGAAAAATTATTAAAATAAAATAAATTAAAAAAATTTATAAAGTATATATTAAAAAACCGTAAAATAAGAAAATGAAAAGATACAATCACTTCATCAGCACACACGATTATATCAGCAAAATAGAATGATAACTAATATTATATCACTATATCCAAAGCAAAATATATCAATAGAATAGTGTAAGGATCACTCAAAAAATTTAAATAAAATAGAAACAAAGTCAGTAGCGGACTCAAATCAACTTAGATGTACTGAAACTTTCAAGAATGATCCAAAATACTTACGTAATAAGATTTCCAGATTACAAAGTATGGAAACAGAAGCACTAATGGAGCTAAAAGCGCAAATAGAGGGATTTTTGTTTTATGGCACTTTCTTACTGGAGTACTGAAGCACGTTTGGTTTCTTTGTTACCTAGGATTGGCCTGAAAATGGATGTGTGCAAGGTAATAATACTATACTGAATAAAAAGAAGTTTATAATTAATAAGGTTCGTATTTAATTATACAATTTCAATGATTTTAGAAAATAAACATCTATTTTTTTTTTAAAAAAAGAGAGAGAGAGAAACATGATTTGCCCATTTTAGAAGTTTAGTCACGAATTCAACCAAATTAGATTTGCACATGGTAAAACTATAGATAAAAAAAAGTTTTTAGTAAATTTATTAATAACATACAATTAACTCAAAGGTTTTATATGGAATTTAATTACTTCAGTTGTGCATTCAGTGTTCACCAAGCACTCCTTTTTACGGATATAATCGTGTGAGCTGATAAAGAGATATCTTTTAATTTCTTTTTTGGTTTTCGTCCTTTTTAATTTTTTTAAAAATTTTTTTAATTATTTTATTTAATGTTAGTTTAATAATTTTCCTTCTTCTCTTTTCATTAAACTTTAATATTTTCCATGTTTTCTCTGTATTTTTAACAAATATATAGAATTAAAACGATCTTATTTTAAAGAAATGAAAATAAATTAATAAAATACATGCAAGTTAAATATTTAAACTGCAATAAGAACATTTTTATGCTATAAAGTAAGCATAATATCAATATATGGTCATAGAAACATGAACATTTATTAAAAGCGTGAACTATCTTCAGAGACATTTATTCTTAATAATTTTACAAATTTCCTCTAATTGTTTTTTAAATTAAATAAATTTAGAAGCAATAATTAAATGAGATCTATAAGAGCAGTCTATAATATTTAATTTGTGCTTGAATCTCTTTTCGTTGCACTCTTCTAAATATTTAAACATATAAACCTTTTTGGTCCTGTATTACCCTGGCACTTGTTTACAATCTATTACTAAAATGCTAGAATTTATATTTTTCTTTAATTATATTAGAAATTATATTTAACTATGTAATCGTCAGAGTGACGAAGAAGTCATAGAGTTTCTACGAACTGAAAATAAACGAATATATGTGGAATTCTATTTGCTGCCTGCTAATATTCAAAATAGTCATAAATAAAACAGTCTAATTTTTTTCTTTTAATTTAAACGTATTTGTTTTTATTTTTAAGCTTACAATCTCAAGAAAATGTTTAAATAGTCAGTGATTAAATTGCAATTCATCCACGCTTTTATAAACTACACGGCAATGAATACATTCTAAACAAATATATTGTTAAGTTTATATTGTATTTCATCGCATGCTTAGATTTTTGTTCGCTCCAAATAATCGTTGACAGATTGAGTTGGTAACTTTAGAAGTTCATTTGAATTTTGACAATTGTTGTCTTAATTTAAATAATAGTTATTTTGCTATGTATTGTGTTAATTTTCTAAAGGAAATATTATTCCAATTATCCACTCTTTTAATGACAGTCAGAAATGTTTATTACAGGGTAAAGTGTAATGGTACATTTTATAAAAAAGAAAAGCCTTATATTTTTAAATTTTTCTATGCAGAAATCAAAATAAGTATTTAATAGCACAAACCATTTTAAATACATGTGTAATCTAATGATTAATAAGAAAATTGATTTGAAATTAAAATACTGTTGGAATGCTATTTTTTTTTTCAATATGATATGATAGAATAAATACTTTGCGATAGAATTCTGTATTCCTTCTTAAATTAGCAATATATCAGTTTCAAAAGTTTTTATAATGCATAGTGTTTAATTTTATCTGAAATTAGCAAAACTGATATAAAAAACTTTACCACATTGAGAAAAAAAATAAGGTCAAAACTACCAAAATATGATAACATTTACACAGTTTCTGGCTCTATGGGAACATCAAAAATCTCGGTAATTTTTCCCGAAGGGCTTTGTTAATGATTTAAGTAAAATGAACAATAGTATGTGGTTTTATTATAATAGTTAAGACTAGACAGATGTGGTAAAAAATTTTTGAATTTTATCATGATATCTTAGAGCAAGGTATAAAAACCATTTGCTAAAATTTACTTTTCAGTTTTGTACTTTTACTAAATGTGCGGGAATGAGAACTATAATTTTGAAAACTAAATTTTTCGGTAAACCATCTGTATGGTTTAAATATCTTATATTAAGAATTCACTACCAGAAATATGTTTTTCTTAACCAGGAATGTTTTTACCATGCAAAAATAATTACGATTTATTTTAAATTGTGAATTATAAATAAAAATCATTTTTGGAACATTTTGTGGCATTAAAGATAAAAAATTAAAAAATATTTCGTGCTTATTCAAGTTTTTTTAAAATTTTTTTTTTAGATTTTGTTATCAAAACCATCTAAAGGTAAGCTTAAATTACTAATTATTTTTTTTGTTTACAGACTAGTTTTGAAAAATCTTCAATCTTCTCTGCTTCTTTTTTGTTGCTTTGTATGCATCATGTTTTTATGAAAAGAGATGAGTTCTAAAAAATCTAATTGATGGTCAGCTGTTATTTTAGTTTGGATTTCAATAGGATGAAGAAATGTAGTATTTTCTCTTTTTTACTTCATTGCAGTAAGACAAAAAGCAAGAAAAGGAATGTTTCTTTCTTTTAAAAAAAGGTAAGAATTTTTTTGAAAGAAAAACATTTGTTTAGTCAGTGAGAAAAGGGCTTTTTAAGAGGGTCATCCTAAAACCAACCAAAAATATCGATCTTTTTTATAAAAATTAGTTTAAATTCAAAAAAATTTATCTAATTAGAAATTTTGAAAGAGTTAATGCATCAAATCCAGAATTGCTAATAAATAATTTTTTTTTAAAATTTCAATAGTGTTCTGAAGTAAAATATGTATTTTTGAACTTATAATTGAGCATTCCAATTTTTTTTTCTTTTTTTACTGAGATTATAGACAGTTTAATTCTTTACGGCATAAAAATATAGTTCTTGGTTTATCTGTTTGTAAGGCTTCATCGGTTTTTAAAAGAATATATTTAAAGCATTTAGAAAATTAAAACTTAGCAGTATAAAAAAATATGCGCTCCATAGAAATGATTTGATAATCCACAAAAGTAATCTTGTCTTAAAATAGCTTTTCTTTCTAGTAGTGAGAAAAAGTATTAAATACCATAAAAGTTTAGTTAAAAATAAAAACTTTCAGAATTGAACCAGTAGTATCAATACCGTATACTGTAAAAACCTATTTAATAATTCTTCTTAACCAACAATCATCATTTTAGGATTCTTATAATGGTATTAATTTAAAAATAAACTAAGCTAAGTCTTCAAAAGTAAACTTTATAGGCAAAGAAAAATTATCATATTTGAAATTTTAATTTATCAGAGTCGGTTTAAAATACTGAGTATCAATTGTTTACTATGTTGAAATCAAATTGTTCCCTACGATCTTACATAAATTCACTTAATCACTGATAATAGCTAAATGTGAAAATAGTTAAAGAGATAAAGAGAAAGTTTAGCAAGTAAGCTGAAAATTGAAATATTTATTTGAAAATGATTTACTGATACTGACACTATTGAAGATGAATTAAGAAGCACAAGCTTGCTTATGGTAAAATATTTGTTCTAACTGTAGAAAAGCTCAGAACCAATTAAAGCAATAATAAACGTTTGGATTTGCTTCTTCACCAAACAATAGCATGTTGCAAATGAGGATAAGACCATTATCTATGGTAAACCATAATCACTTTCTTTAATAAATATTTTCAGAACCCTTGAAAAAAATACATTATAGGTCATAAATTATTATTTAAGTGTAGAAAAGGCAAAAATATTTTCGTAATCAAACGGGTTCAAAACTAAAAAAGGCCTTTCATTTAAAGTAGATTATTATTAGTATAAACATCTCCAATTTTTTTCACCCAAATAAACTGAGATTGATATTTTTATCTAGCCTTCCTCAGAAGTGATTCCTTAGATTTTAATAGTAGTTTTGTCATTTCGAGGTACATATGTTAAATTGAAGCTTTTAATGGGTATACATCTTTAACTGTTTTTTTTTTTTTGTTGTTTTTTTTGCAAATATTTATATTAGGAGTGGTGTTAAAGTACGTCTTCAATAGTGTGTTTATTCTTCTTTCAATATCAGCATTGTAATGTATTGCATTATAAAGTAACGTTTTTTGTAGTCTTCTTACTAGATTCAAGCACACGTCTAAACTGCTACAGCGTAACATAATAACAACATAAATAATTGTTGTATTTTAATAGTTATAAAAGAATTTTAGTTATTTTACTCTTATATTTATTATTTATCTAAACAGGCAAACACCAAAACTTAATGACAGTTTAGTGCTAACGAAATATCTATGAGTTCTGTATTTATTCAGAATTACTAATAAGTAAAACATGAAAGACGGGATTGTGTTTAATCGTTTAGTGACATCAGGAAAAGAAGCATTCCTATGTTTTAAAATAATTTTAAATGTATTAACTTAAAAAAAGACAGTTCATTCAGCAAATATATACAAAAAATAACCATTAAACTAGACAAATACGAACGAAGAACTAACCATTGTTTGTGACGAGCCGAAATAAAGAACTAAAACTGATTTACTTCGCCCTTCTCAATTCCAAATTGAGGAGTAGCGTGACATTTTATCCGATTTCTTTTGAGACTGTCCCGTTGTTTGGGTAACGAACCCCAATTACGGTCTCAGCGCTGTAAGAGACAAGGCCAATGGACAGATGTACCATTTCTCAGATGCCCGGCATACCGAAACTCGTTGCCCGGGCATTTTCTTCTTCCGCAAAGACACGCATCTTTCCGTATGAATTCAAAGCATTGGGAAATTAATATTATAACATCAAAGGGAGAACTGACAATTCAGTTAAAAATTTGATTTGAGATTATTTGAAGCTTTAAATATGCATTATATTTATAAAATTCAATTTATTTCACGAGGACAGTGATACCAACTAAAATCTCGCGCATAAACTGAAATAAAGTATATGTCATTCGAGGTGATTGAGACCACTTTTTAATTTCAGATATGTGCCAATTGAAGGATATTATTAAATCCTCTAAAT
Source organism: Parasteatoda lunata (assembly GCA_949128135.1). Lineage (NCBI taxonomy): Eukaryota > Metazoa > Arthropoda > Arachnida > Araneae > Theridiidae > Parasteatoda > Parasteatoda lunata. The sequence goes on from OX421970.1 coordinate 50,503,113, forward strand.
CTAGGTTTTAAAAGAAATTTGTTACTACTAGGCGAATTTAAAAGAAAATATTTCGGAATTAAACTTAAAATATTTAGCTTATTGAAGAATGCTTAAAATTTCTAATAACTTTAACAGAAAAAAGAACCGTAAAAGGCATTTCATTGGTCTTCGATGCCTTTGTTGAGAGATCGCTACGCATGACCTTTGTGTGATTAGATATCTGCAGATTCTTGAGTTCTTTGACGATGCATTTGCTGAAAGACGAGTAACCTTTTTAAGATAATTGCGGATTCATGCATTCTTCGACAAGGCATTTGTTTAAAGACGCACGACATCCGCGTGGTTAGATAACTGCTGATTCATGCATTCTTCGACGAGGCATTTGTTTAATGACGCACGACATCCGCATGGTTAGATAACTGCTGATTCATGCGTTCTTCAACGAGGCATTTGTTTAAAGACGCACGACATCCACGTGGTTAGATAACTGCTGATTCATGCATTCTTCGACGAGGCATTTGTTTAATGACGCACGACATCCGCATGGTTAGATAACTGCTGATTCATGCGTTCTTCAACGAGGCATTTGTTTAAAGACGCACGACATCCACGTGGTTAGATAACTGCTGATTCATGCATTCTTCGACGAGGCATTTGTTTAAAGACGCACGACATCCACGTGGATAGATAAATTCAGATTAATGAATTCTTCAACGATGCATTTGTTGAAAGACTCCAGACATCTGTGTGACTAGATAACAGCAAATTCATGCATTATTCGTTAACTCTTACTAAAATATAAAATAGCTTTTGTTTTTAATTCATTTTTATCACCGTCATAGCGATTTCAAACTATTTGCACAGCATTGTGCATTACTTTTTTATTATTTTAGTCAAATATTTTTAACTTTAATTTTAAATTCTACACTAATGCTAACGCTTTATTACAAGCTTGATGCATCTAAATATGGATTAAAATTAGCAAAAGTTGTTTCGCAAAATACAATTTGAATATTAAATCTTTTCAATTCAGAATTTTTGCTTAAAAAAATTTAAAAAAATAAATACAAAAATAAGTAGCTTAATCTCAAATTTTTTATGAAGAAAAGGGTAAAGGGCTTAAACCATTATTGCTCGAATCAAATACATATGCTTGCATTAATTTTCTTAAACCTGTCAGCACCTTAATACCTAAAACAATCCCTTTTTACAATCTAAACCTCTGAAGTGGAAAAAGAAGGCAATCCACTTATATTAATTATTTCGTCTCAGCAAGCTTAGCTAAATTTTCAAATTCCAATTTTCCGGCGCATCTTGTAAAACAGTACTAATTAAGAAGAGAAAAAAGAATATAACTTTTTTATCCCTTTAAATCCAATAGGGGAAAAACTGTTCAAAATTTAAAGTCTTCTTATGTCACATTAGCTTCCCTTTGGCTACCGTTGTTTTCCATTTAGAGAAAACGGTTAATTTGGGATGCGATTACGAAACTTTTCCGAACTAATACCAGGTTTTAACTTAGGGCAAAGGAAAAAAGGGAAATAAACGTCTAAATAAGGAAGGAAAAGCAAAGTTTCTCTCTGCCCGACCCCTACCAATTTTAGCGAACGTTACCTGAGCGGACTAATGAAAGGAGGAAAAAAGAGGGATTAGCGGCGGGATAATTCGCTTAGTTTTTATGCTCTGATGGGCTTAAAACCGGGTCCGGAAAATACGGTTCAGGCCCGACTGTCGTAAAAAGGAGCTTTTATGAGAGTTTGGCTGTAGTTTGCTTCGTTAAAAGACAGAATCCGTAGCATGAAAAACGTCGGACTTTTTCTGACTAGACCTTTTTTTTTTCTTTGAGACTTAGATAAAAACATAAGCGAACCGCAATTTGCTCCAACTGCATTCTGTTTTTTTTTTTTTTTTTATTCCTTTTTTTCTTTATAAGTATACTTTTTCCCGTTCTATTTCTATCAGTTCTATTATTCAGGGGGGTGTAAGATTGAAGCGTAAGGAAAACTATTTAATGTTGAACTCCGGGAATCTTGTTTTATTGTTAGGATGCGTCCATCTTAACTGTTATAGGGCGGGAGTTTTCTCTTTCTTTTGGTCCGATGGAGAAGGAGGAAAAAAATGAGATAAGTTGTAGTTATGTTTTCGTTGTCTTTCTTTTTTTCTTCTTCTCTTTGTGAAATATATCAGGAAATGGACTGTAGGAAATGTAATCTATACGTTTGCTCGTTTTAAAACAAAAATGGAATGGGAGTAAAACTCTAAAGAAATAATAGATATAAATTCCACAAGAAGAAAAAGTTTTCAAACTTATAAACGGTTTGTTTTTAACCTATTTTGACGTTCTTTATAAGCATACTAAGTGAACTTTATTGCACATAGATACAGGTTGATTATGCTCATATAATACTCTCAATAAAGTATACTTGTTCACGAAAACTAAAGACAGTTTAGTATGTGCTATTCTAAAGTATGTATCAAAAATAAAGTAAGTAGTAATTATCCAGTCTTCTCGATTGTGGTAACTGGGACAGAAAATATCGGGTTTCCATGGGATAAAAGGTAAGTTGACTTTCGAAAATTTTTAAGTTCTGTTACTGTAGCCGTAAGAGTGTGAATTATATTTATCATTTTAACACTATTATTGAATGTCTGCCTCATAAAAACTTTCAACGGAACTTCATGTAGTTTTCTTGGACGATATGTACTCCATGGGCCCACTTGTCATCGAAGTTATATCTTCCCGTATTTAAAGTAATCAAACTTTTATTTACAACTAAGAATATCGTTAATATACAAGAATTTAACTTTAATAGAAATATGCTGTTTAAGATTATCAATCAGCGTCAAGCCGCATGAACAGCCAAAACTTAAATAAGTGAAATAAAAACAGGAACAAAAATTACGATTGCAACTTCGTAATAAGCAATTGACGAGAGTACAAAAACTAACGTTTGCTTCCATAAGAAATGACCCAGCTTAAAATCACAGCTACTATAGTGATGGCGTGAAATATCTTCAATTGTAGACGGGTAAAATCCACTTTATCATCAGGGTAAACTTAATTGGAATTATTTTTGAATTTTGATGTAATTTTGATACCAATTTCGATATTTGGCTTTACATTTTTATATTGTAAATATGTAAATAAAGACGTTCAGTTGCTTTCCAGTTAGTCCAATGGGTCAGAATGCATCAGATGACTGCGTGCTATTCTTGGTATTGGCCAGGTCTTTAGACATTGACCGAGCTTTTGTTCATTTCTGGTATTTTTTTCTTCATCGAGGCAAGTTGGTGGTTTCTTTCGTATGTGCGGCGTGATTATTCCGGACCTTGTGCCGTTGCGTCCGTAATTGCTTGGTCTTTCGTGATATTACGGTGATTGGTGCCGTGGCAATGAGTTAGATTATTTCGAATGTGCCTTAAAGGCTGGGTTACTTTTTCCTCTTTCCATCAGGGTAACTTCAATGAGTTTACATGATTTTTTTTCTCTATAAAATGCAAATTCATGTTAATTTCCCAAAAAGTAAAGCTAAAAAAAAGATAGTTTTATCCAGAGCTATATCCAGGAGTTTACGCATCATTTAGATTGGTTTCAATTTACAAGACTGCAAAGTTTAACATTCAAACAGAAAATCAATTACGAATAAACTATTCAAAACTAGTAATGAACTTTAAAGAATTTTACGAGCTGCATTACGAAAACAAATACAAAGCTTAGTTATCGGTTTTGAATTTATAACATTTAATTTATTAAATAAAAACAAATAAATCCTTCACTCAAATTCATTCACATTATTTTAAGGAAAACATTGTATCTACTCCGCTAAAACTAATTCTTCATAAAGCAACTTATTTTAAGTACGCAAAAAGAAATACATTCAATTTATTTTATTCGAAGTAATGACGTTCACTATCCAACCGAACAAATCACTCTATTGTTTTAAAATCTTCAACGTTCCTTACCAAAACCACGAAAAATGTACGATGAAAACTTTTTATCCCAATATATATCTCCCTCATCTTTTCATCAGATCTCGATCGATAGCATCTATTATCATCGTCATCGTTAAGATTAAAAAGCAACGTTCTTAGAACCTTTTAAAACACCCTCTGGCTGTCCCTTTCCTTGAAGTATCAGAACAATTTTTGCACATAGCATAACCTCTTTAGGGGACACATCGAGAAAATATTAGTGGGAATAAATAGGAAAACAATAGGGGCTCCGCCGGGAGCACAATAGTATCTGCAGAAGTCTTCTGCAGCTGTTGTTGTATCTACAAGCAAGAGCAGATAAAAGTTCAAAAGCTTAGGAGTGATTGTTTTAAAATTTCTGGAGTGCGCTTTTCCGATTTTTGAGTAGCTACTCTACCACGTCAACGAAAACGTCAAAAGCAGTTTTCCGGTTTTCCTGTTTTTGAGTTGTCTCTTTCCTCCTTCTGCTAAAGAGCGCCTCTTCAAAACATGGCGATAAGCGAGAACAAGCGCATTATTCAAGAGAAATGCTGAGAGAACGTGTTTGTTTTTGTTGGCTTTTGAAAGTAACGATTGTTACCGCTACTTGCAGCAGGCGTTGCAAACAGGTACTTGAGCTCGAAAAAGAAGGCAATTAACAGTTTGTTTGGTAAATATCATTTTGCTTTTAAAAAAAAGAGCATTTTTACGATCGGGTATTAGTTTTTAATTTGTGTAAAATGAGGTGGTTCAACTTATGAAGGATTATTAAACATGCGTTTTAGAATAAAAAAATGGATTGTTATTACTTTCAATAGTTAAAAATGTTTGACTTAATCAGTAAACAGAAAGGGGGTAAACAATGACTTAAGTTGATGAACAGCTTTTAATTTTGACCGTTTTGATATAACGAATTAGTTTAAATATTGTATTTGCATAAGATAGTTTGAAATGATTACGGTATACATACGTTCATTTATGCAAGGTGTATTTATACAACGAATGATGATCCAGAAAATCACTGCTAAAGCTATTAGAATAACCACTAAAATGGTAAAGAAACAATTAAAAAACTACACAAATAAATGTACACCAAAAATGTCTTTTGATAGCGAATTTCTTAAATAGTTAGCATTAAAACGATAAACTATGTTTTATGTAAACTACTGCAAAAGTTTTTTGATTTAAATATAGATGAAAGCATGTTTTTTTAAAAATAAATTTCAGCATTTAGGCATGAAATAGTAACGACACATTTCTATATTTGATGATCTCTGTACTTAGATTTATATTGTACAAGGATGAAAAATAATTGAAAATGCTCTAAATTCGTTTTTAATAAATACTTTTCAAAGTTTTAAACGAACTTTAAGCTTATTTCTATTATTTACGAAATTATAGTAGTTGTTTGACTTATAATGAACAATTGCATTTAATGTTTCTCTATATAACATAAAATCATAATGGTCTGATACCGTTTTCCATTGCTGTCGGCGAATTTTCATTAGTCGGAAAATCACGTGGTAGGATCCAGTTCCCCCCCCCCGCCCCATTCATTTCCATATTGTTTAGGTTGTCATCAGCAAAAAATTAAAAAAAGTCGTAAAAGTATTGTTTTCCTTTAAATATTTTTGTATCCCTAATTTAAAGTTATTTTCCAGTACTGCTATTATTACCAAAAATTTTAAATTATGGTTGTGAACTCATCAAATTTGTTTGAACAATATAATGTTAAAAGAATATGAATGTTATTTTAAATAATGATAATTAGAAAAATCCCTTCTGTTCACCAAGAGATCTAAATGTTTATAATACTAATAGATAGTAATATTTGTGCGTGGGAAGTAGAGGTGCAATCGCGTAAGTAAACAGAATTCCTTTTAGTACATATATGTTAAGTGAATAATTTTGACTTTAGTAGAAAAACTTTTTTTTACCGAGAAAAAACAATTATTGTGAAGCAATCATCGAGGTTGGTGAGCGGTAGCGAACAGGGGGCTTAGCCCCCTAGTGATTAATATTAATTTATTGCATTTGATTTTCTCTGACAATTTGAAACATCAGAGAACTCTTAATTTTTCTCTTGCTTAAATATTAATCTGAAAACATTAATTTGCGCCTTTTTTAATTTGTTTTATGTCAAAAATTCTTAAAGTATTGATTAATCTCAGTCACTATAAAACACTTAATATACTTTAATAGCCATCTATAGTAATACTGAAATCTAATAGAGAACAGTAGCAAAGGTCTTCGTTTTAATAACAAAAAAAATATTTCCAATTCTTAGTTTAAAAAGCTAAATAATTTTATTCGAGTAACCCTATTTTTTTAAGTAAAGCACAAAGTAACAAAAAGTTTCTCATAGTTAATCAGAGATATCAAACAGCTCTGAAACAAATACTCAAATTTGACTACCAAATGTTCACTTTTTGCTTATCTCGATATTTCTTAAAAACTTTTAAGCAAATCAAAAGTATATCATAATGTGTAAGTCCACTACATAAAGCTTCCTAGCTCTCCCGGCACTGGGGTGCACAACTATGGTGGTTAGAGCATCCAACTACGATCTCGGAGTTCCTTGGTTCGAATATTTTCGACAGACAAAGAGAATGTTTCTCTCACACAATTCTCCCTCCACACCATTTGTTCAATTTGTTCCTCCTGTAATTCAATTTCGAATACGTGGAGTTTTCAAATTCTACTATATTTGTTTCGGAGTTATTCTGACGCATTTTTGCACAATTTTGAGAAACCATTTTTTATAATGCACTTAAATTGAAGATTTTTCTTTACGGGTTGTATAAATTTATTGAACTTTAGGGTTTAAAGTTATTTGCAATATAACTGTGCATAAATATATGAGAAAACCCTCTCTCAAGAAAAAATTCAATTCATGACCAATTACGCTATAAATGCCTGCAATAGCAACAGACTCGTGACGCTTTTTAAAGAAAAACATATTATTGGGTTGTTAAAATAATGGTTATTTTTCGCAACAGGGTTTTAGATTGAACTGATTTAGTGCTATTTAAAATCAGAAATAAACTCCTGTTTTATTTAAACTGATAGCGTTTTATCAAACAACTTCTGTAAAAATGGTGAAAAATTAATTTGCTCACCTAGAGTTAATTCAAGCAGTAAGTACAATAGTTATATAAATATTTAGCGCTTGTTGGAAGAACTATTGATATGAGTGTAACATATTTTAATACTGTTGCTTTAACAATATGTATACAATAATTATACAATGCAACATAATTATGTTGCATTGGAATTTTTTTTATATTCGAAACATTTGTAGATTTATTTAGAATCGTGTATATTTTAAAAGCTTTCTAGAGTAAGATTATAACGAAAAAAAATTTTTTTAATGGTGTTTGATTTCGATGTTTGATTTAAATAGCTACATAATTTAGTTAAACTCGTTTTTTAGATAGTCAAACTTTAGTATTCTCACTTGATCACTATAGCTTAAATTTATTTGCAACATAAATTTGAGCAGAGCTCATAGCAATGAAGAAATTCAATTCCCAAACAATTAAGTTTCAAATGACTGCGACAACTACCACCTCGTGACACTTTTTGAATAAAAACTTAACGTGGCGTAACTAAAACAATGGCTGTTTCTTGCAACCCGACTTGAATAAAGTTAGTGCTATCTAAAGTCAGAAATGGACTACTGGAACAGAAGGGGATTGTGGAAAATGCAATGGAAAAGGTCTTTTCTTAGAGATTAGATAAGGTCGATATGGAAACTACGAAAAAAAAAAAGTGGAGGGAGTAGAAACAAAAAACAAAAAAAACAAAAAAATCTAAGGACTACGGCAAAGAGTCCGTTTCTCTTAAAAAGACTGGGAGTAGATTTAATGTGAGCCTCTTTTTACGCTCCACGAAGAAAACCAGATTACGGAAGAAAGCGAGACTCGTCTTAATGCACCAGAAAAAGGGATAGATTTTCTTCCCTTTGCAGTAATCGTTTTTAAGATATGAACATTTTCCCTTGTTCTGGTTTTCTCGGTTACAAGAATTTAGGAAGATGGTTATTTTGTCAACCACCAAGGTTCCGTCTGAACTCTAAATGGAGTCCAACCCTCTTTTGCTTGAATTTGATAGAAGTTGATTATCACTTTGGATTTTAAGCTCCGTTTTTTCTTGGTTTTGATGACGAAAAAAAAAAGTAAAGTGTGTATTCTTTATTCGTGTTTCTATTGTATTTTAAGTACATTGTGAGGTTGTACAAAAAAGAGTTCACACCAAGTTTGCTTGCGATTCTCACTGCATTGTAAAATTTTTACTAACGTATAATAAGATTTTATTTCCATATATATATATTTGTTTCAAAGATATGAAAGTTATTTCATACCTTATTTATTTACACTGCAATTTGAACTAGTCTGTTACCATTATTTCTTATGTACTATAAATGTAAATTGATAATGATAACTGGTAAAGATAATTGGTAATGATAAATTGATACTGATAAATTGGTACTGATACTTGATAATGAAAATATATTTCCAATTGTTTGCCCGGTTTATATAAATTCAATTTATTCGCTTTCTTTGATGAATTACTGTTTTAAATCTATCAAGAATATCCCTGCATAGTTAATTTAATTTCAACTGCTTCCTGTTTTCTTTATTAAAAAAAATCTATTTTTATCCTGCCTAACCGTTAAAGCATCATCCGCTGTAAATTAAATTTTTTATTTGTGACTGGCTATTTAATTTAAAATCTAGAAACTATATTCCTTATCCACGGCACCTTAAAGAATCACAGGAAGAGAAAGACTACGCCAATAGGCATTATTTTAATTTAAATTTTTTTAGCAGGAATAACGTATGAAAAAGTTTAAGAACGATACCTTTTTAATATATTTCACATTTAAATCATCATTTTTATAATTTCCTCCACTAGCTTTCAATGCTATGGAGGCCATCTTTATGTTTTATCATTGCATTGAAGTAAAAAAGAAAGGATTTCTTGTCAGGTGATTAGCGCTTTTATTTTTCCCTTTGTTCTTATTTTTCTACAATTAGAGGAATTTAAGAACATTATTTTTTTAACTATGGATGTTTCTACGGCTCAAAAATCATTTTAAAATATAATTTTATTAAAATAAATTATTGCTACGGTTCAATAATTGCTACGAATCAATAATTAATTAATGCCGTAATTATTTTAAGGGTTCTTATCAAATGTTTCTAATTCTTTTTAGCTTAAATTTAAAAAAAAATGATGATTGCTATATCTTTTACGCTCTTTTTTTTGCATTTCAGATTCATGGAAAAAATTGAAATAGATATTTGTTTTCTGTTGATTGTTTTAGCTCCTTGTGGGTTAGAATAAAAAAAAGTTTAAGGAAAAAACTTTTCAATCACGATATATTAGTGAAAATAATCTTTAGAAACATTTTATAGGATTTCATTTTAATCTATTTTATTCTAGTTGAAAAAATATATTATGTGCAATATCTATTTTTGTTTAATCCGTAACTTTCATTAACAGACCCATTAAATGTGTTAGGAATATAATTAATGGTATTTAAGAATAATTATATTACGATTCCATTAAAAGCAGTACATAGTTTTAGGCAAAATAATTAGAAAAAGCTAAAGAAATTAATTTTAATATAATGCTAATTTTTTCTCCGTGAAGATGTTTCACATGATCTTGAGCTTGTTGAATTGGAAATAAGTTCAAGATTGCCTCACTATCTAAGCACTGCTTTTAAATATGAACACAAAGAAACACAAAAATGTGTTTCGTTTTTATTTTTATTTACTGTACCGTAACTTGCTTAAGAACTTTCAGAAATTACTTTAAAATTTACAGTTATATAGTTATGAAAAAGAATAATATCGTGTTTCAAAAACGTAGGATGATAAATTGTTCTATAAATTTCATTCAAAACTCATGAATTTAATACGAAAAATACCAAAATATAAACCTGTAATTGGAATGATTTTTTTACTAAAGAAACCAAAATATACGTTAAATATGACCTTAAAAAAGAAACAGCGGATTTTTCAGCATGAAATTAAAATTAAATTATTTGCAAAACACGTTTGGGAAATCAAAATTGTTGATTAGTATTCAACAAAAAAATTGAAGAGATTAATAAAAAAAGCTAAATCTGTTAAATCAAATACTTGAATAAAATGAGCCCCTATAGCAAATCTTATAATATTTTATTTAAAAGCTGTATCAAATTAAATTTAATCAAATTCAATAAAAATTATTTTGATAGAATGATCGAGTTTGTAAGTAACAAGTGGCTACTTATTCTACTGTTCTGATTTGTTTAGAAAGTGTAAGATAAGATTAGAGGAAGTTTTGCATAGATTTAAGTACATAATAATTCGTGAATATTATATTTTTACTTTCCGTATATTAAATCATATTTTCTGAATTAATATAGTGAGCCTGTAACTGCTTCATGGTCAGACATAGAGATATTTCTTTGCTAAATATTATTTTAAAAACATATTTATTTAGTTGATTCTTGTATTTTATATTGAAAAAAATTAAAAACCATAGGTGTCATAGCATTCGTTGAAAAATTGCATCCGATAATATAGCTTTTATTTGTTGCTAAAATCCTAAATTGATTTAATAGAACTTGGAAAAAAAAGTTTAAAACAATACTATTTTTATCAGAAAAAAATACTAAGGGACGCAGGTGACTCCCGGTATTCTTCTTAATTCTTCATTGTTTTTATTTCTTCTTAAATTCCGATATTTTTCAAAAATGAAAACAAAGATCAATCTATTGAAGAATGTCCTGAATTAGGAAAATAATCAACATTACATGAAAAAATAATTTAAAATAATAATATAATCATTTAATATAATATAATAATCATGTGTGGCACAATAAGAAATGAATTGGAAGTATTTTTACTTCTCAACGATTCATAACGATAAAATAGCGATAGCAGTCTTATATCACTACAACTGATAAAATTGAAAACGTTTTTAAACTTCTATAAATTTGGTAATTTAATTTTAATTTTCTATACAAATGTAAACATTTATATGTGGAAGCATCTTATCTCACCCTTAGTATTATTTTTTTTTACTCTCGATATCAACCTAAACATGAATTTTAAATATGAAAAGCAGAAGGATATAAATATGGATACTCAATATTTACAGCAACAAAATGTGAAATAACAAGCGATAAAAGTTCTTATTAGAATAATAATAAATAAGCATTTCAAAAAATGAAATTCGTGAATGATAATAACACTTTCATCACGCATAGAATTTAACTTTCTTAGTTGCATTTCTGCAGACTACAGAGCGGCCTTCTTACCATAAGTTTGAGAAGTAATATGTGCAGTAGTAGCTAACAATTACAATTCTCAAACGTTTTATAGAATGTTTATTTTCTCAAGATTGATAAATAAAATTTCTCACAACAATAGATAGTCAGTATTTAGAGGTAGAAAGTGTGAAAAAGCTAACGAAAAAAGCTCTTAAAGCTTAGAATAATAATTATTAAGATTTTCGAAAAATGAAGTTCATGAATGAGAATGGTTCCATCAGAAAGCGTGGAATTGAAATTCCTTAGTTGCATTTCTGCGGGTTACAGAGTGGCTCTCAAGGTATATTTTACCTTTAGTATTATTATTAAGTTGGAGAAGTAGTGCGTAGTAGTAGTTATTGATTACAATTTTCGAACGATTTATCGAATGCATATATTTATCATTTTTACAATTTCAAGTTTTTAATAGCTTTGCACAGCAAAAATATTGTAACGCAGAGTTGAAAACTCAAACCAATGATAATGCAGATGCTCACGGTTACTAATATTAAATTAAAACAATTTTTAAAAAAAGTTTAAGGAATTGAATAAAAATTGTTCCTGATAATTTAACCGATTTATTTTTATATAATATTTCACGATAACTAGGTTTAGCAAGGTCTAAACAAGGTTGTTAATATTAATTCATGTACGAGATGGCTTAAAGCTATTGCTAAAAAAATATCTATATATATATATTTCTCTTACACGGCACCAAAAAAAAAGCCTCATTACAACTTCCCGAATGGCAACGTTAGAAAATCGACCAATGATTGCATCTAAAAATGTCTTCGGGATCCCATACTGTTACAGATGCATGTATTATGGTAAAATAAATTTTTTTCTGTCTGCAATTCATTATAAATCAAAGTGAAGTCAACATTGCTTTCTTCATTCCAATTAATAAATATGAATTCAGAACTGTAATAGTTACAGAATATTCTTCTTTGTTATAGAATCTATATATATATTTCTCTTACACGGCACCAAAAAAAAGCCTCATTACAACTTCCCGAATGGCAACGTTAGAAAATCGACCCATGATTGCATCTAAATATGTCACATGCCAAATCTAGCTGAGGCCGCTCAACATATAGCGCTTTTAAAAACGGAAACAATAACCAGAGTGAGCATTATCAGGTTGTTCAATTCAGCTGCGGCAAAAATAAAAATAAACAACTTAAAAAATAAAAATGCTGTTGCCAGCCATAGAATTTTTTGAAAGTTAACTTAGCAACATAAATCAAAATTATGATACCTGAGCGCTTGACGTAACAAATCCTTCAATTCTATAAGTGTTGTATCGCCAAATGCCCAAATTAACAATTGCAATTTCAAATTATTATTGAAATGTACAGGTTTAGAATTTTCTACAGTGAAAAGTCTTCGGAACTTCAGTAAGTTCCGAAACAATAGAAATTTAATCCATAGAAATTTTCACTTAATCATAAAGTATAAAAATAAGACATGTAATTTAACTAATAATTATTGTTTTTCAGCAGTATTCAAAAAAGTATACAAAAGCTAGACGTAAAGAACGTATCCAATGAGCGAGCAAAGCGAGCATTGGATCTGAAATGAACTGCGAAAGCAGTTCCGGGGGTTGGTGAGCGCGAGCAGGGGGCGAAGCCTCCTAGCATTATATAATATTGAAACACTTACATGATTCAAATTTGTACATCCTTTCACATACGTTATAAATATAATAAGAATTTGGTTAGTCGTCCTGCCAAAGGATACAGGCGCTCGACTGTAACAATGCAATACAATACAATTTGACAACCACAATAAAATACAATAACTACAGTTACGAAAAAAATAACAATGACATTAGAGTATAGATGATTTTGTTGCAATAAAGACAGCTGAAGTCCAAAAGCATGAAAAGAACTCTTCGAAAGAGGACGGTTTGATGGTTAAAAACAATTTGAAAATTTATAATTGATAGCCAAATTACAACAAAATCAATTTAAAAATTAATCAAATTTGAAAAATAGATATATAAAGCAACGATTAAAATCAAAATATCCAGGGCAATTCAGGATCCAATAAATTAAAAAAGCAAAGCACCAAAAATAAAAGTGCCCAAAATCATTAAAAAGGGTAAAAATAGGAATCAAAATAAGAGTATAGGTACATAAAATCAGTAAAATCAAAGTCATTAAACTAATTACAAATTAGAAATTTAATAATAGAATAGTCTAATCAACAGAGAGGTGTAGGTGCAATATTAACTCTGATAATTTTAAAATACTTATGGGATGGTAAACAAGGGGTCCATGAGGTCATTTGGGGACATTATGTCTTCGACACAGTATTTAATGATATTTCTTATACGCGTTATAAATAACGCTATATCTACTTTTGTATGCAATGTTATAATAATTATATAGTTTATTTAAATCGTAAAAGGATGTAATAAATATCAAACTGGGTAAGAACATAATGCTAATTTTGAAAGTGACGCCCGGTGGCTGAGTGGTAGTGCTTCGCGCTCCCATGCCACAGGTCCTGGGTTCGATCTTCGGGCCGGGCAAGGTTGACTCAGCCTTTCATCCCTTCAGTGGCTCGATAAATGAGTACCGAGCGTGCTTGGGAACTAAACACTGGGGGTTTCGCTTTCAGCTGACCACCAAACCGGAACATCTGCTTCTGCACCCCAGAGCCCAAGGTCAAGAAAACTGAGATGGGCTCAGTAGGCCTTGGCTTTCTATGGGCTGTCGTGCCACTGAGTTTAATTTTGAAAGTAATAACACTAATTAAACGTTAATGGCACATATTCCGAAAGTCTGCTTTTTATAAAGAATGATTGCACCATGAAAATCAGTATAAATCATTGATGATTCGTCGAAAAATATCTTTACAGTTTAAGAAAGTCAGCAAAATTGAATAAAGAATTACTGCTGATAAAGTGCCATTTATGAACTGAGTTATTTTAAGGCAATAAGTCTCAGCAATGTGAAGCAATATGCTGATATCCTCCATGTTTTGAGATTTGAGATTCAAATTATATGCAGATATTTTTTTTATCGATAGTATTGTGTCTAATTAATAGTTGAAGCATAATTAAGTACTGTTATTAAGATAACATTTCATCACCAATAATCGATATTAATACCAAAAACTCGATCTAAAAGATTTTGAATTTTTCTTGATTGATATTCATTAGATAAATCGTCATATTTGCTAGAAAATCAACCAATCAAATGATTCATCACTTTACACAGAACAATACGGTGTAATAAAAGTTAATAAATGCGTTACACTAATTATTCGCTTCACTACACTACCCATCTACAAAATCTTCACTAATTAATTTTTTGCAATATTAATTAACTAATTATTTGAAACAAAAAAACTTAGGAGTTAACATTTTCTCTAAGACAAAAATTATTGTTTGTAATAAAAAAGTAGAAAAAATAAAGTTTAATTAAAGCTGCAGTTAAATTTGGAAGCATTAAATATTAAAACCAAGTTTTAAGCATTTTTAGGTTTTAAGCAAATCAGTCCTGAGCTATTAATTTGATCATAAAACTACCTAAAATTGTATTTTCCAGATTAACTTCGTAGAGTCATATATTTGAAATTACATAATAGACACTAACTCCATAAACTTGTACACGCAATATCTTGAAAGTAACGACTGGCAAGACATGAATGCGGCATGTCTTCTTGCAAAATCGTTATAAACTTTATTACGGAGCCCGTTGCTCTTAAAATGCTGAACTGCTTATGAGGACATTTGAGTGCCATTAAATTCCTACCAAATGCACGCAGAGATGTTAATTAAATCGTAAAATAGGAAGAGTGAATGCTCACTGCAAGCAAGGTGGTTATTAAAACAATGTATAATTCCTTCCAATGTGACGTCACGTCCGCCATTACCCATTATGTCCAGCACCTGCCAACGTCCAAATCATGTCCTCCAGCTGCTTGTGGTAGGTTGTCTCTTATCGAGTTGTAATGGGTTATTATAGCTTATTCCAATATCTCTGTTTAACGTTGAGACATAGCCTCGAGACAAAATGGCGTTAATTGCATAATCCAAAACTGTGCTGGAATCTACAAGGTTTAATGTAATGTTTTCAGTGGATTCCATAAACCTCGGTATAATGACTTAAGTAGAAGAAACGGTGATATGGTATGAAGTTTAAGATTTATGAACTACTTAAATTAACATCACCTTATAAAGAAAAAAAAATTCATGTACGATATGGTTCATATATACAATTATTCACAAAATATATGCTGTAAAATTGTTTTCTAACAAATTCAAAAGTTCTTGATTTATGAATTAGTTTTCATTACCTCTATAATAAAAGTATGTGCGGAGAGTAAAATTCAACAATGTCAACCTTCGTCTATCAAACGGCAATACATGATAGAATTTAGTTAACATATCTTACATTCTAGGGAAATGTAATTTAAGTTATTTTACAGTATTAGATTATGGTTCTTCATTGTCATAATAGGTTTATTCAGCGTTATAATTGATTTATTGATTGTTATAATAGGGTTATTCGATATCGCAATAGAGTTATTCATCATAGTGTTTTTCAATATCCTATTTGGGTTATACACTGCAGTGTTATTCAACATCGTAATAGGGTTATTAATTTTAATAATGTAAGCATCCTTGATGATAATAGGTTTATTCAATGTCAACATATGTTTATTCATTACGAGGTTGTTCTTTAAATTCCATACTATGAAAATAGTACAACCAAAATTTTAAAACGGTAAAAAACAATAATTAAACAAACTTAAAAATGAAACAAGTAAAATAATTTAAAACAAATCATAAAAACCTCGCCATTCGTTATAATGTTAATTATAAACTATATTTTAAGAATGTTTATAAACAAAATCTATTTTTAGCACTATTTTCAAGGAACTTAACGAATTATGCCGGAATGTTTCTAAAGGGATTCATTGATTTTCTTATATGCTCTACAGTATGCAATCTTTGGGATATTACGAGTTGTTTAGGACATTTGATTAAACGCAAGATTAATTAGATCATAACAGTATCTTCTGTTGAAATGGGAAAACTATATCGAAAATCATTCCTTAAGCGCTAAAGTTGGAGATTGGAATTTGAAGTGAAATAAGCTACATTATATTTGTAATGTGAATCAATTGGAATAAAGCGAAAGACACAGCAGCATTATTGCTTCTAAACTAAATATAGGAAATTGCTTTACATAAGGAAAAGTAATGCTATGAGTTTATAAATGCTTCATACCACGCTGAGAAAAAAAACATAGTCGTATGAGTATTTTACCGAGAAAAAAAAGCATGGTCTACGCAAGAGCAGACTGACAAACTAAACTAAGATTGTTAAAAGTACTAATATTGTTAAAATTAACCGTATTTCTGGTTCCATTGAAACATTAAGCAGATAAGTAATTTTTCTTTATAGATAAGTAGTTTAAACATCAAGCACATAAGTAATTTTTAACGAAGCGCTTTTGGAATGATTTTAGAAAAATTAACAATAAAATATGGTGTAAAAATGGGATAAAATTTGGTAAATGTGATAAAATATTGTTATTTCATCATGATACCATTTATTTCTATTGCATATAATACATTGCCATTTATTTGGTTAATTTTACTTCTAAACTTTGCATTTTTTTACTAATTGTGCTGTAATAAGAACTATAATTTGGAAAACCAGACTTTTCGGTAAACCATTACTATACGAATGTCAAAATTACAAAATGAATGGTTTAAATACCTAAAATTTTGTTTTTATTAAACAGAATTATGCTTTTTTAGAAGAAATATCATTACCCTACTGTACCCCAATTTTACCTGATTTATTTTCTTTGTAAAGAAATTAATAGCATAATATACACCGAAGAGCCATTACATTATGACCACCCTCCATCTATAACAATGTATGGTGTGGCAATGTATGGTAGCATGGTGTGGGCAATTTTATCATGGGGCACATTAGGACCCATAATCCTCATAAAACAATCCCTGACGTCTGTAAGCTACTTGAACATAGTTTCAGACCAGGTTCACCGATTCATGGCAACAGTTTTTCCTGCGAGGGATGGTGTTAACCAACAGGATAATGCTCCATGTCATAAGGGTCGAATCGTCATGGATTGGTTCAAAGAACATTCCGGTGACTTTCAAGTCATGTCTTGGCCCCCAAATTCACCTGACCTTAATCCAATAGAGCATTTGTGGTCCTACTTGGAAAACCAAATGCGTGCTGCCACGCTACCCCCTCGCAATGTGAGGTGATTGCAGGACCAGTTACTTCAGACTTGGTACCAGATACCTCAGTTTTGAGGGCTAAAAGTGGTCCTACATGTTATTAGAAGGGTGGTCAAAATATAATGGCTCTTCGGTGTATATCTTAATTCATAAGTTTTAGTGACATATGTAATAACTTTGGACTTAGCATCAAGATCTTAAATCTTGCCAAAACGAGCTTTTATAATTTACGTGATTTTAATTTTAGAATTTAAATAATAAACAAATTTACGATGCTGCTATATTTAATTTTGTATTAAGTTTTTGGGTCTCTATGTTAAAATATAAACCCGTAGAAAGCAACAATTATTGACATGCCATTTACTTTTAAAACTGATTTTGTAAAATATAAAATAAAATATAAATAATTTATAGCTAGATCAAGTGTTAACTATTCATTGTTAACATAAATTTAGTTATGCATTATATAAAAACAACAGAAATTTGCTTTACAATAAATAAATTAAATTAGGATAAATGCACTTTTGTTTGTTTGAAGAATAAAACTGCACTAAAAAATTTGCATAACTTGCTTTTGATTTTTTTGGTAAAGATTTTTTTTTCTTTTTTTGTTTACCTTTAGTTTTATACAATTAATTGAAAATTTGCTTGAAATAAAAAAGACTATAATTTATATTGATTTTCCAAAAAAATTCTCAGAATTTCTCAGAAAAAAATTAAAAAAACTATTCATTACATATAATATATAAAATAAAACTATTATTATGTTATTCAAGAACGTAAAAAAATCTTAATTTTCTTGATTTCAGAGAATTTCGTAAGTTCAGTTAAAATTAAAATCTGGTTTTAAAGAAATTGTGTTTATAAGTATTTTTTTCCTTATACTTTTCTACAAAATTAATTAATATCAAAGTCAAAACTCAAACAAAATAGAAAAACTTTAAAATAAAAAGTTAAGAAATTTTTCAATAACTGGCAAATATTTATTTGAATTAAATGAAGATAAGGGGGTTTCTTTTTAGAAGATTGTTTAAAATTACTTTATTTTTTTATGTGGGTAAATTTATTAAACTGAAATTGAATGACGTATGCTTCTTTTATTTTAATAATATTTCTTATCAAACTAAATTTCAGCAAACTTCTAAACTTAGTTTCAATAGAAGATATGTTATAAATTCTTTCGAATTTCTAATTAGAAAATATATCTAAACAAATACATTTCTGTTTGTTATTTTACTTAAAAAAACGTGAATCAAGTTTTACTTAAATACTGTCGTAGTTTTTAAACTTTATTTTATTATCTGAGACATAAGTCTAAAAACAAAACAAAACTGAATAAAAGTACCTACGAGAGTTACATTTTAGTTTTCTTTGTTTATGAAAAGTAAATCTACATGAGACCTATACAGCATTTCAATGTAAATTGTATGAGATCGTATTTGTTGAAGGCTTTGTCAAAAATTGACCAATAATATCATCGTTGAAGGAAAACGCGCAATCATGGGGTGCAAAATGTATAAGTTTTTTTTTATCACATTATAGATCATTTCTGACAAAATATTTCAAGCAAATACCAGAGCACTCAAATAGTTTTTATTTACTGCCTGTTCAGTGGGTGGGAATTTATTCACAACATCGTTATAATTAAGGAAAATAAACAAAATTACCCTTATATTTGAGCGACTTAATTATTGTCTTTTTGGTTTTACTTCCACTTTCTAGCTCCGTGTACTTGAATGTTTAGCTTTCTCCATTGTCTAAAGGTACCCAGTTTCATCACAAGTAGAAAATGTATTTTAAAGGGAATTGTTGGACCACATTGTGTTGTTCTTTTTAACAATTTCAACATTTTTGAAACAACTTTCTCCTTAAATATTCCTTTAAAATCGCTTCAAAAACTAAATCATATAAGAACTTGCTCAATAATAATGTTTCTTTTTATGAAACACAGATCACCAAGTGTCAGTTCTCTGACTTGTTCGATATGTTTATCGACGTGCATGGTCTACCAGATCGCAAAACATCTTCATTGGTTTGGATTCTATAGAATATTTATACTTTTTTATACCTAATAAATCCTGTTGTTTAGTATAAACATTTGTCTTTGAAAGCTACTTTTAACACTCCAAGCGCTTTTTCAGAATTCGTATTGTGAAAAGAAAATTTAAAGTATGTTCTTTGCTAAATAATATTTGATGGAATAAAAATTCTACTTTTATTAAAAACTAATTTATTTTCAGACGATAAAATTAAATACCTTTCTAACTGTTTCCAAACGTTTATAAAAGTAGTAAACATGTTTGATAAAAGATTGCAAACTATTTATTTTAAAAATAAATTTCAAATGAAAGCATCCCTGATTATTTTTGATTACATTAGTATGTTTCCTATCACAATCCCTCCAAAACTACAAAGGAATTGCAGGACAAGTTTGCTTATGCGGACTAGTTTTCTTTTTACTACAACGTAAGTAGAAAATTTTATATTTCAAATGGTGTCATCCCCCATTCACATTTTCCCTATCGTAATATAAATATAGAGCTATCGCTTTCTAATGAGTTTTGCAAATCGATGTTTTTTGCATAATGGTAAATATAAGCAATAAAATAATAATTTAGTTTAAAGAAAAACATTTATTTAAGAGGTTTATGAAAAGTTCTTTTAAAAAGGCTTATGAAATTTGAAATAATAGATTTGTATGATAATCGACAAAATGAATATTTTTAATCATTCAAACTATTTTTGCATTTCACATAATGAGTTGTGTGAAACATTCAGCTTGCACAATTTTTGATTCGCTTTTAAAGACATTCCTTTCCAAAAATCCCATTAATCTATCGTTTTTTTAAAAACATAAAACAGTAATATAATTTTTAAAAAAGAAATATGTTGTACTCAGAGTCATGCATTATATTGGGTGCAATTATGTAAAAGAAATTCCTTTGGTTTTTAATAATTTTATTGTTTGTAGGATTTACTTCAAAGTTGGTTAGTTTGAAGCCCCATTATATTTCCCCAAAGACGGCTTTCTTCACATGCTGTCATGTACTTCTTCTCTAGTATTTTTTTAAAATGGGATTATCATAATTTCTAGATCAGTAAAATATTATAATGTTATAAATAGTATCTATTTCATATATTTAATAAAATTTAAATGATTGGTAGTGATTAAATGTTAATGTAAATAATATATAATAAAATTCATAATATTAAAAAATATATATAACGTAATTATTTTTATTTATTAATAATTTAGGCCTTATGTTTTACCTAATGCAGAAGCTTGTTCAAAAAATGTCACTTACGAAAACGATATTTCTTGGAATTACAACTAACTTTTATCTTTATTTTATTTTTATAATTTATCTTTTATTATTTATCTTCTCAATTTTATCTTTATAATTTAACTTATTGTTGTAAAAATCCAACTATTTAACTATCTTTTTCCACAATAATTTGCGTCCATTTGAATCAAAATCACAACCCTATTGTTTTATTTTAAATGTTGCATTACTCCGTATTCAACACAGTACTAACATTAGACTAATTTTCAATAAAAAAATAATTCATAAGGTAAAATATTTTTGACCATTACAAACATTTTTTTAGCTGCATTAATTTCTTTGTCCCTCTTAAATTTTTGCTGAATCACCAAATTTGACTCACCATAGTCGACAATCAAAAATTACTATAATCAATTTCCTCCTGGTCTTATCCCTTTCAACCACTTTTTTCCACAATATCTATAATAACTATCGTTGTATCAACATTAAAATATTTAGGGCATATTAAAAAACCCGAATTAACATAAAAGTGGTACATATTTCTGAAATCATCTATGCATAAATGGCATCAATAATGGCATGGCAATTTTTTACACTTCTCAAATACGAGTAAGTACCGTTTCACCATTAATTTAATTTTTTAATACAAAATTTTTTTTATATTTTAATTTGTGTCTATTACATAAATTGCTTGCAATTCTCGAAAAAAATATAGTTAGATTGCAAGTTAGATCATCCGTGCTTTCAGACGTATGTACAGCAAATTTGGTGAGGATTGATTAAGAATTGCATATTTTTATTAAGTACATACACATAAACATTTTGCTTTATAAATTTTAAGAGTTTTTTTTCATTTTAAATACCACCAAAAGCTTGACTCTATGTGTATTGCATAATGGAATGTAGAGTAATGGTTTTTCAGTGAGTTAATTGTCGAACATTGTATTTTTTTTTTATATTCTGAATTTGTAAACTATATTAGTTATAGAAAGATTTTGTATTCTCACATGCGTACGTAGGATCTGTTCAGCACAATTACTTCAGATAACATAGTTCTCTACAGAGTTTGAGCAGAAGACAGGAAGCATGCAAAATACTACTTCAGTTTATCTAGTATATTACTTCACCCTTTTTTAATAAAAAATTAAAAAAACTTAAAAACATAATACATAATACAAATTCTGTTTAATTTAAAACAAGTATAATTTAAAACAAGCAGCATACAATTGCAAGTCTTAAAATCAGACTGTAACTTGACATGATCTGCATCTTTTACGTAAATATAGTAGTGTTCATTGCATTATTAATATGTTATGACTGTATTATTTGAATTAGCCATTCAATAAGTAATAGGGGAGCACTCCAAAAATTTAATATCAAAAACAATAAATTTCATAACGATACAATGTCTCGAAGCTAAGCTAATCCTATCAAACAAAGCCAATTTGATGTAACTCTTTGTTCTCTTAGAACATGAACGAACGTATATTCCCATTT